>JBANCY010000011.1:0-151419 GCA_037040045.1 Phorticella flavipennis
AAATATGAAATAGTATTTTTTAGTATATTTTTGAGACCAAATTGGTATTTCTCGTTTGGTCCGGCGCGGTCACGCTGCTTTTCAGTCGGCAGCGCTGGATACGGAAGTCAAGAGAAAAACTTGGGATAATGTCGAAGGAATTGACGGCGTTTGAGTTCTACAAACAAAACAAAGGGAAAAATGTAGAGCAACTAGAAAAGAAAACAGCCGCAAAGCAAAATGAAGCGAACGCAAGGCGAAAGCGAAATCAGAGAAACAAAAAAGCTCTAAAAAAGGCCGCCGAATTGAAGGAAAATGGCGTTCTCGTTAAGGATTTGTTGCGGAAACAAAATGGCCACAACCACAAAATGGCGAAAAACAAACAGCTGGTCGTGAATCCCGCTAACCTGAAGCGGAAGAGGAAGAACAGGAACAGGAAGAAGAATGCGGCACAAGCTCAGCTGGCTGAAAATGGCGAAAACAAAAAAGAAAAGAAAGAAGAAGCCAAAATTGAGGAAAAGAGCACGGGAGCAACAAAAGTCGATGAAGTTCCAGCTTCTCCGCCAATATACAAACTTATACCCATACCAAAGGAGATTCTGGAAGCCCCTAAGATACGACGCCCTTATGTGGAAAATGCCCGTCAGGCACCACCATCAAGATTGTCTGCTCCGAAGAGTCCTAAAGCAGTCGAAGAATGTTCGCCCACAGCTGCTAAAAGGCCAAGGGAAGATGGCATGGGCGCAACGCCGGGTGCAGAGTTGAGGTCAAAGCGTAGAACAAAGGCCCCGGGGGGTCAGGAGATTCCGCAATCGAAAGCTCACAGATCGTCATCAAAATCCACATCGACCAGTCGGACAAAGTCTTCGAAGAATACCCTGCCTTATCCATTCCCAACGCATCGTAAGGAACCTTTGTTCGCTGGGGACTTTTTAAATTTGGACGCAGATGACAGTCGCGAGAAGGGCCAAAGGCTCCTCCAATGGCTTTTGAGCTCGCAGAACGTCGTTACCTTCTTTGGAGAGATCTGGGAGCGCTCTCATTACCTGGTCAGGGGCGTGGATAACAAGTCCTTTAGTATGCTCATCTCGTTCAAAATGCTGGATGACATACTGGTCAATAACCACTTGGAATTTACGCGTAATATTGATGTCACAAGCTACGAGAAGGGAGTACGGAAAACATTGAACCCGGAGGGAAGAGCCTTAGCTCCGATTGTCTGGGGTTATTACTCCAACGGCTGTAGTGTGCGTCTGCTGAATCCCAGCACCTATTTGCCTACCTTGCGCAAAGTTTGCACCTGCCTGCAGGACTATTTCCACTGCCTGGTGGGAGCCAATGCCTATTTGACGCCGCCAAATAGTCAGGGCTTCGCGCCACACTATGATGACATCGAGGCGTTTGTCCTGCAGGTGGAGGGCACCAAGCGTTGGCGTCTCTATAATCCACCCAAGCGAAGCGATGTGCTGGCCCGTGTATCTTCCGGCAACTACAAGCAGGAACAATTGGGTAGACCCATATTGGACGTCGTCTTGCAACCCGGAGATCTGCTCTATTTCCCACGTGGCACTGTGCATCAGGCGGTCACAGTGAACGATCAGCACTCCTTGCATATCACACTCAGTGTCTATCAGCAGCAATCCTATGGCAATCTTCTGGAGAAGCTGATGCCCACTGTGCTGGAAACTGCCATGAATAAATATTTATCACTGCGTCGTGGTCTGCCCCTGCACACCTGGTATCATCTGGGCCTTGCGTATGGGGCCAGTTCCAGCGTGTCACGCGTCGAGCTACTCTCAACGGTGAAAAAAATGGTCAAGGATTGCCTAATACCCAGTGATGACCAAATTGATAGTGCGCTGGACCAGTTGGCTAAACGTTTCCACCACGAGGCACTGCCACCCATCATATCGCCCAGCGAGGAACTACACACCATTGCCGGCTCACGCACCATTACGGATCAAAATGGTTACTGCGAACCGGATTACGAGATAACCGCCAACACCGAAATCCGTCTGCTACGCGCCAATGCGGTGCGCCTGGTCCATGAGGAGCATACCTATCGGCTTTACTATAATATCGACAATGGCCTGGAGTACTGCAAGTACGACCCTACCTCCATTGAGATTCACGAACACGAAGCCATTGCCGCTAATTTCCTCATCCGCAAATATCCCATGTATGTGAAGACATCACAACTGCCAATGGCCAATCCAGACTCTCGCATCGAACTGGCCACCGCCCTCTTTGAGAAGGGTCTGATAATGACCAAGAAACCCTTCAAATAAGCACAACGACGCAACGAAACCTGTGTCCAGGCCCAATCTGCGGCAGACGCAGAAGATATATGATTTTTGATCGTAAAAAACAGTACAAAGGAACAGCTTAAGGAGAATCAAAAAATATATATTAGGATTAGGCAACCCCCATCCCATATTCGGATCTGAAAATACAAATATCTTCATATCACCAGCGAATTGGAGCTCAACAACCACGGGCAGTCAGCCCCCTCTATGAGAAGGTTTTCTTCGCTGAAAATCTACTCCCAAAGGACAAATCTCTGACCGGAGGCAGGTATAGAAAGATATACCCAATATTTCAAAGAAAACTGATAAAATATTGTTTTTTCTGTTATATTTTAGTTCGATGAACCTAGATATGATTGCGGTAAAGGACAAGGTCGGAGATTATATCTTTGACCCCTGGAGCAGCTCTTATTTAGGTTTAAGATACTTTCTGATGAGACCTAGTCACAGATCCAGATTGGGAAATAAACTAAATTTAATAGATCGCGGTCCGATTTATGAGTTAACACAACAACAACAGCATACACATTGAAGCCATTCCCTCCGTGGGAAATTTCTTCAAAAGACCAAAACCTCTACCCAAAGACAAAGTATGCAAATATTTCAATCAACGAAAAGTTTTGTATTCATGTTTTACCTATTGGATTTTAGATCTTTTAACCTAGACATAATTACCATAAAGAATTTAAACACAATTGGCTACACGTTGATGAACTGGAGAGTTAGATGCCGTCTTCTTTCACCCACATTTCATCCAAAAGCCCTTCCAAAGCAGTCCCAAGCTGTGCCTTGGGCAGTTCAGGGAAATAGATATATTAATGTATTTAATATGATATTGTAAATCGAAGTACCTAAAAATGGAACTCAACGACGTCGGACAAGTTGAAGATGTCATGTATAACTAGCTGTGGAATACCTCGTGCCTTCAAGAAGCATTTCTTCTATAGGAAACTCTTCAAAGAAGCCAACACAAATACATAACACAAATAAATCATACAAAAATCAAATAATATTCCATGTTAGATTATAATAATCTTACAATAAATAACAACTTGGTATTCCTTCACTCCTGGCAACATGACGAAAGAACCCTATCTCCATTTTAATTCTACAACTATGTATATGATTTCATGTATTTGAAATATTCCCATATTTGTAATAAGAATTATAAAAGGGAGCTTTGGCAGAGAAACTGAGGCCATCAGGCTGTGACCAGATCATGATTTCGAAATGAGTGGGGCTCGAAGCCACGACCTCTCAGCTTCAGCTTCGGCTTCAGCTCGTCAGGCATACAATTTCCTTGCTTCTGATAAGTCAACTCCCGATGATACCGCCAATTCTTGGACGCAAATCTTACGCCTTCCATAGTAAGGTCATGCTCTCGTCGTAAGTGGGACTCGAACCTACAATCCCTTAAATGGAGCGAAAATGCGCTATCCACTGGTCTACCGAGGCTCCCCAATACCTTATCTTTCCAATAAGCTCATAATACTATCATAACACAAAAATAGTTCTTGAGTTATTTCTAATCCTTAAGGGTCTTGACTGTTTCTTTAACTTTTGGTCTTCAGATGTTAAGATGAATAGGAAATTAAAAACTAATGATATAGTAAGATAATGCTCTAGAAACAGGCGGTATGCGTTTTAGCATCTGCTCCAATTAGATGTTTGGAATTGGATTTTCCAGGCAGGAGTAGATCCAGTTTCCTTAGAAATTCACTCAGTGGTTCTATGTATACAATTCTCCCAATTGGATTTTGTACATAAATAGTTGAGTTTTATGTTACTTTGATGCACTATTCCGCTGCGGGTACAAAAGTCCAATCCCTGGATGATACCAATCCCTGAGCAAGTGCATCCAATAGGCCTCATCCTAAGCTCACAAAAATACATACGTATTTCACTTACACTACATATTAATATATTTATACATTTATTTAAAAAAAATGAAGAAAACAAGGGGAGCACCGGTGCCAGGTGAAGGATGCCCAAGGTTGCCACCTCTTGCCTAGGCGCTGCGAATCTTCTTGCGCTCGCGATACAAACTCTCCTTTTGTACTGCAAAATATGAATATATATCTTAATTGTTTTATGCAAATAAAATGTGTAGTTATCACTCACTGTACGGATCGAAACGTATCAGCTCCAGCTTGTCCGCCAATCGCTCCCGGAACGCGTTGAACTGGTGGCCACTGACCACGCTCTCCAGCACGACCATGATGCGCCTGTGTTTGGTTTGGTGTGAAAAAGTGATGCCACATGAATTAGATATATAACAATTACTTACTTGCTCTTTACTTTCTTAAACAGCACATTTGTTAGACGCATTTTTATGTGGTTTAAGTAAAATCTATTAAATGCAAAATTGTTGTGCAAGCCGACAGCATGAAAAAACGACAAGCAGCTGATGCGGCACAATAATCGAACGTTATTGTTATCGTCAGCTGTTGTGCAGCAGGGTTGCTTCTGACCGGTTAACAGCGCGCGTAATTTCAATATGTGTTTTAATTTATTTAAGCTTATCTATCACATAAAACTAATCAATTATATAAACAAAAATTATTTCAAGCACAATTTGAAATAACTGTAACTTTTTTAATAGTTTAGTAACTCATTATATATCAACCGTAACTTAATCGAAATAGCGTTGCGTTAATTATCGATACACCCGCGAAATTCAAAAATATGCTAACATTTATTTAAATGTATTTATCATATTATTTAGTTATATAAACAAAAGTTATATTAAGCACAATTTGAAATAGCTAAAGGTTATTTATTAGTTAAGTTAATGATTATATATCAACTGTAATTAATTCAAAATATCTTTGCGCTAGCTATCGAACTGCGCGCGAAATTCAAAAATGTGTTTACATTTACTTAAATTTATTTATCACATTGCGCTAATTAGTTACATAAATAAAAGTTATATTAAGCATAATTTTAAATAACCCCAGCTTATTTATTAGTAAAGTGAATAATTATATATAAATTTTAGTTTTTATCGAAATATCGTATCGTAGTTGCGTTGGTTATCGATCTTAGTGTAAGTAGCAAACTGCGCGCAAAATTCAAAACTATATAAACAAGCGGGCCAAAGCGAATTATAATTTTATAAAATGCAATAAACATATATTTTTAGCACATTTTAATAAAAGTAAAAACTATTTAAATAATCAAGACAAATTAATTACACATTTAGCTGATGTTTTTTAAAAATCAGTGCTGATCAACAGCGCGTGTAATTCAAAAATTTTTAACAATGGCTAAAAATTGATTTAAAAGTTGTTAATTATCAAACTTGCAATAAAATTATATATTATTTTTAAGCAATCAATAACTACAATTTCATTTTTAATTATTTTAAAGCGAATTTGATAAATCTTATCGATTGTTTACAGTGCTGTAAAATATTGTTAGAGTTATCGTGCTAATTGGCGCGAAGTGCTTGAAAATTACATCATTATGAAAAAGTCAGTTATAACCTTGAATTTGAACACAAAATCTGGCTTAATCCACTGCCAATGTGCTGGTCATGTGCAGTACTGTGTCCATGAAGCCCCAAGAAAAGTCCAACCTAATCCATTTACCGCACGGTAAATGAATGATATGTTGGCCCTGCCCCTGAACCGGGCTGACTGGACAAAGTCAAGCACATTACCGGATCCGCCAAGAAATAGGCGTAGCCGTTTCATTGCTTGCGGGTTTCCTTTCCGTTTCCGCTTTGACGTGCTTTGTGCACGTTGTTAAACAGCTTAAGCAGATACAAATTAGATTAAAAGAATACATAGAAAGTAATGTCGCACCGGGTCACACCATGGTCAGGGTCAAGGCTACTCGGGGGAAGCACGCAATGACGACGGACAGGTGGAACGGACGGACGGACGGACGGACTCTGGGAATCTTAAACAATGACAACAATTGTCACAAAAGCTTAAAACGCTAATCCTCTTGACGATGGCTTAGCTTTAGTGATATGTGCACAGGGTGCGGGGTAGTTGGGGTGTGGGGTTCGTGTTTTTGGGGTACAAACCAAGATCCAAAGTTGCCCCGAACAACCGAAAGATTCGTTCTGCTCTGCAACTTAAAGGTTACAATTGACCGTTATGCCTTTAAGGGCAACTATCACCACGTGCTTTTGCACGTTGCCCAACACTAATGACAAAAAGCACGTGTGCATCTCGTCTCGCTTGCACCTGTGCCGCCCCCAGGCCCCCAAGCCCCCTTGCAACGCCTTGAATGCAGTCAAGCTTTTCACTCATCAACATCAGCTTTGGAAACCAAACAAAAACAAGGGCCCCCTCACACACACACACACACACACACACACACACACACACACACACACACACACACACACACACACACACACACACACACTGGCAAACACTTACAGTGCTGCACAGAAAAGTAGGCTAACTATATTCGATTGGTAGATAAGAAACGACCGGAATTGAAACACATTTCGTAGTCAAATTTAAGTGCAGAAACAGCGTAAGAAACACAGAAAAGTGGGCTAACTATATTCGAGTTTGTTCCGATAGATGATAAGAAACGAGCGGAAATGAAACAAATTTGGGAGGAAACTCAAGAAGGCAACAGCAGCGGATGATGCAACACAAACAGTGCTGTACGAAAAATAGGGTCAAGAATGTTCTGTTTTTTATTTAGTCTTATATGGAACGAATGGAAATGATGCACAGACTGTTTTTGACTAAATATTGTGCTAAAAACTCTTTGCGTAAGATAAGAAACGTATGGAATGGCACAAAATGATATATCCGTAAATTGCAAAAGCTTAGGCACGTTTGGAAATGAAACAAATGATGATGTGAACTAAGACAATAAATCGCCAAAAATGTTTAGCGAAAAGGTTAATGCGAAACGAACGGGAATGAGACAAATTTAAAAATAAATAAAATTTAAGTTTTTACTGATATATTACCCACAATGGCTAAAAAATGAGCGTCCTGGAAGCATTGAAAATGCAAAAAACAAAATGGAATGGGGAAAAGTGGAACAAATGGAATGGAAATTAAACAAATAGAATGGAAATGGAACAAACTTAAGAGGAGTCAGAGAAGAAGTTGGTAGTGTATACAGAGCAGCAAATAAATTGCTTAAATGTATGATACCTAATGAAATAGAGTGAAACTTGGAACGATTTGGAATTGAAACTAGCTAGGAAATAAGCTTAATGTAATCAAAAATGTGCTAAAATATCTATTCACATGAATAAAATAAAATATTATTTGGTTTGGTTTTTCATAAGCAAGGAACAAATGGAATTGGGACAAAAGTAATATATCCTAAAATTTCATATGTAGATCAATTCGAAATATTTCGTATTTTGCTTACGACTGTCAAAAGGAACGGTGGAAAATAGAACAAGCCTTAAAGTATAACAAAACTGTTATGGGAAGTTTGAATAGGTCTGAAGTAAAATTTTTGGGGTTTTTTCTTAGTTAAATGCCAAAGATTAAATAAGAAAAAATATTATATTTGATACCATTTGTAGTTTGTTATATAAGGAAAGAAAGGAATTGGAATCAACATTGATTCCTTAAAGAAATTAAATAATGCAATTAAAAGTCAATATTTGAGAATTTAGGATACAAGAACAAAGTTTTTTTTATAGTATATTACGTTCATATATCATATTACGATATATTAGTTCAATTCAATCGGATCGAAATTGTATTTCTTTGATGATAGCTCAAAAACCAAAGGAATGGCTTACATAAAATTTGTGAAACTTGCATATAGTTCTTAACTCTTTTTAAATGCATATATCTTATTTTAGGCACAAAGAGGGATATGAACAAGTGAGGAAGCATTATCTTGGGCTACCGAATATTTCACATACAATTCAAAGTTTGAGTGAAATATAGTTGTAATATCCTTAAATATTAATATATCTTATATATTGAACTTGAAGAAAGGAAAATAAATCCACTAAAAAAAATTTCGGTGATTCCAACTTCCGACTTAAATAATACTCAGTCAACAACGAGTACCCAGTTGGCGATAGTCCCATTCGGGTGGCAGGGCTATCAAAATATAGAATAGATTAGATAATTATATGTAAAAGATGTCTAAATTTAGTGTTTGTAGACAAAGTCTTATGAAACTTCGTGAAATGATAGATAAGAGACCAGAATTTCATACAATAAAGCTTAAATGCAATAGCTTAAGAAACATGCAAAATATGGATAAAATAGACTTTTTGTTGAATGTGATCCATATGATATATAGGGTGTTTTATTAAGACTTATGGTACTTTGATTTTGAATGAAATGATTTGGAACTTATGTTAAGTTTTTGTTTGAAAAATTATGTTCCTGTAAATATTCACTGTTTTGAAAATATTTTTGTGGTAGGGAATGGTTTGAATTATCTATGTAAAATTTGGTGGACCGATTGATAATAAAGAATCTTAAGTGCTTGTGAAATTGGTATGCCATTACTTAAGAAACATGGAAAATATGGAAAACTACGAGTTGTATGGCCACTATATGGTATAGAGGTCCGATTCTCTTGAAATTTGGTGGAACGATATACAAGAAAGAAGGATAATTATGTTTGAAATGCGGAAGCTTAAGACACATGGAAAATATGGTCAAATACGAATTTAAATTGTACAATTTCTACGTGATATATTGGATTGATTTGCCTAGGTTTGAACGGACGGATAGACAGACGGATATTTTCCGCCTGACCAACAAATTCGTACACAAAATGATAACATAAACATTATTATTTAGGGTCTACAACGGAAACAGATATAGACAATCTTTAAGTGCCTCAAGGGGACCCGGCGAAATGAAGAAAAAAAGTGCTTCAGGCTTTGACCAGAAAGGGTTGTTATGGTCATATAATAATAAAATAATAATTAAGTACCTCTAACTCCATAAATTCTTTACAAGTATTCTGTCTTATTATGATTTTATATAAAAAAAATTAGTGGAACGAATGGAAACTGAAACGGAAATGCTAATATATAGGTTTGATTTGCCTTGAATTAAACGGACGGATATTTTTCGCCTGACCTAATTTGTATACAAAATGATAACATAAACATTATTATTTAGGGTCTAAAACGAAAATTGACCATCTTTAAATACACCTAACTCTAAAAATTCTATTAAATTATGATTTTATATAAAAATATTAGTGGAACGACTGGAAACTGAAACGGAAATGCCTACATTTAGATAGACGGACAGACAGACGGACATTTTGCGCCTGAACAACAAATTTGTTCATAAAAGTGTTAATATAAATATTATTAATCTATCTAAAACGGAAATTGACCATCTTTAAATACACTTAACTCTATAAATTCTATAAAATTATGATTTTACAGAAAAATATTAGTGGAACGACTGGAAACTGAAACGGAAATACTTAACGCGCGCCCAATTCGACTTGCAAAGCGTATCGAAAACCGATTTGTTATCGTGCTAATCGCCTGGACGCGACTGTGTTGTGTGTTATGTGTTATCTGTTGGCACCTCTGGCACCTCTGGCACCGCTGTCTCTTCCGCCTCTGCTGACGTCGCTGCCGCTGCCGCTGCCGCCGTCGCCTCGCACTTGTAGAGCTTTTGTCCTCGTCTAGGGCTGAGGCTGAAGGTAAAGCTTAACGAAGACACACGACAACGTCATCGGGCGACGGAATGCAAGTTCAGTTCAGCAGCGAGTCTCGTGCGCGGCGGATGCATAGCGGCGCCTCAGTGTGCTCCAGCGGGATAAATACAAATAAACTCACAACTCAAATTCAAATATTCTAAACGCAAACGGTAAAAAATCAAAATTCAAAAAAAAAAAATAAATAAAATAAAAAATTTAAAATTATGAAAAATAAAAAAAAATATACTAAAAAATATTTTGAAACGGCTTTGGCAATTGCAACAACAAAGCAATAGTTTTTGTTGTTGTTGTTGCAGTTGCAATCAAAAAATAAATAAAAAAAATTTCTTTTTTTTGCAGTTGAAATTGTTGTTAAAACTTTATAAATTTTTTTGTTGTTGTGCTTGAGTCCGATTGTGTGTTTGTGTGTGTGTTTGCCACGCGCGTGTGTGTGTGTGTGTGTGTGTTTGTTTTTTTTGTTGTGTTGCACTTTTTTTGGAGGTGTTTTAAACAAATAAATAAACAAAAACAATTGACAGCAGCGCCAGCGGCAGAAGCAGCGACAGAAGCAGCGGCAGAGGCGTTGTGCATTGAAGTGCAACAAAAAAAAAAAAAAAAAAAGTTGCTAAAATCAACAACAACAGCAAAAAACAACAACAAATTCGTAAGCTCGCAGTTGCAGTTGCAGTCGCAGTCAGCGTCGACGTTAGCAGAGGTAAGCATGAACAGCAACAACAACAAAAAGTGCAAAAAAAGCCCAAAAAACAACAACAACACATTTGCAATGCATTGCAATTCGCAGCTTTGGCGCTCTCTTCCGCATTGGCGCTCTCGCTCACTCACTCGCTCGCTCTCGCTCTCTCTCTCTCTCTCTGTTGCAACTGGAGCGAAGAGCGTTCCATATATCAGTGTCTGTGTGTGTGTCTGTGTGTGTGTGTCTGTGTTTTTAATTTTTTTGTAGCGCGCTTTTAGGCGCTGCAGTTGCAAGCGGCAAATGCAACAACAACAACAACAACAACTAATTAAAATCCTTGCAACTGTCAGTTGCATGCAACTTGCAGCAGGCGGCACTTGCTCCCCCCGCCCCCCTTTGGCACGCCCCCCTTGGGCAGCGCACGCCACTGGCACCTCGATTGCCATAGCCCTTGCCCCATCCTTTGCGCCACACTCAAGCGCAGCGCGCGTCCTTGGGTCATGCGCCGCCCACGCAAGTTGCATTCGCTTGCAGCTTGCACAGTTTATACCCTGTAAATAGGCAACAGCAGCAGGAACAGCTTTATAAGCTTTGTGATACCAATTGAAAATTGGCCAATTTGGTTCCTTCAAATCTCCAAAAATTACGATCATTTTACCATTTTCTAGATTTGGTTGGAATCTATTAAAAATTATATAAATACAATACATAGTTTTTTGAAACATCATAATAGATTGCCAAAAAGATTTTGGATAATACATTTCCAGAGTGTCTTGCTGCATCTACATACCAAATTTTATAACTTTAGGGCAATAGTTGTGATTATTAAACAATTTATGATCTATTCTTAAATTTTTGAAAAGATCAAATTATTGTGAAAGAAAAATTGGATTAGATATGCTGTATAGACTCTACAGGCAAATATATACCAAATTGCATGACTAGGAAAATAATAGTGACTGTCTAATAATACTTTGGGGCCTCAGTGGACCAGTGCATAGCGAACTGTCCCTCCCACCAAACAAGAGGTGCGAGTTCGAGTCCCGTTCATGTCGATAGGCATGACCCTCCTAGAAAAACTAGGTTGTGGCGTAGGACTTGAAGTCCACCCACGTAAAAAAAAGTTCTTCAGTGAAGGAAGCAGTAATCAAGTAAAATAGTGCTTCAGGCTTTGACCCGATGGGGTTGTTATGGCCATATAATAATAATATAAATAACAATAGTGTAATAATACTTTAACACTTTCCGAGAAAATGGATAGATGTATAAAAGTTTTGGTTAAGTTCATTGTGAATTTCGCATCGAAATATCTATACAAATTTCGTCCCGAAAATCACTTATTTTGTCCTAAGCTTCAACACTGTTTTTTTGTCATTATTTCGAAAGGGAAGAAGTGCCAATATTATTAGCCTAAGCATTAATAATTAAGCTCCTTAAGTCTTATAGATAAGCCCTTTTTTATAGTTTAAAATCCTTTTTATTTTTACCTCTTTTCCATTCAGACACTTTGGAAATGTCCATATATTTTATGGGATCTTCGCATATTACATAAATTTTCAAAACGTTATTGTACATCCTTAATCGTAATAGATTCTTATCTTCTAGAAACTTTTTTGGAATTATAAAAAACTACATTATAATTTAGGGAAAAATTTGCATATTTGTGCTGTGAAAAATTCTGGAAAAGCTGAAGCGAAAAATACAATGTTCGTGTATAAAATATTTGTCTTTCAAAAAATACAGAATGAAATGTTAAAATTTTTGGGAAAACTCAAATATAACATTTGAATACGCCCAGAATTCAGGTATTTGAATCTGAAAAATGGAGTAAAATCTTTTGATTTTTAAATTTTGGTTGGATTTATTTTCAATCACATCTAAATGGTCAATAATGTTGAAATTTTTGGCAAAGCAAAAATTAAAGAGATTCCAAAAACTAATTTTACACTTTTAATCTTTAGAAACTGCTTTTATGATGTGGAATTCGAAAGATTAGTTTTGTCAGTGGTGACTACGATGTATTTATGTATTGGGATGGATTGTCTTGAGTCGTCGGAGAGGTATAGGTTCAGTGAGGTCACTTGCCAACGAGTTCGGGTGGGCCACAAGCCTGCCGGCATATCGTTCTCTGAAAATTGTCCTGTTCCCTGATCAGGACAAGTCTTAGGTGCCTTTCAACCACTAGACTGTTGACATACCAGGGAAATACCAAATTTCAAAAATTCCGCCTTATAAACACGGTAAATGTGCATCACTTTTTTGATGTAAAAAATCGTTGCATATTTTTGGGCATTTTTTTTTAAGTATGCAGATACGGGTCGCGGAGGAATATACTAACAAGACATTTATAAGAATCTTATTCCAACTATTTTAACTTTAAATGGTTTTCAACGTTCTCAAAAATGCCCAGCTATTTCAACATATAAGAAATTGTTTCAAAAAATTTTCCGTTTCCTTTGAAGTTTTAATCTTAGTAATCTTGGTTCCATTTAAATTGATTTGATTTGCTTTCCAAAATTAAAAGACTGAAACATTTTACCAAAGTTTTTATGTTTGAAGTTCAGGACGATATTATATCTAAAAAAAACAATATTTCTTGCAGCATGGAATACCCTTATTGTTTTTGAACCAGTTATCGTGCATTTCGTGTATTATTCTATGGCCAAAATATTGAAAATTCCGGATATGCTGAGAAATGGATAAGTTGCCATTTCGTATGATTTTTAAATTAGAACTTCTATTTTTTTGGGAATCCCATAAATTTTTTACATTTTCTTACCGAAAGCTCGTTGGTGTGAGCTTTTATCTTTGTGGATCAACACAAAGAGGTCCACCAAAGCTCCCTCCTTTCGGAAAGAACAACAAATTACTCTCAAAGCTTTTAAGCCGAAAGCTCAACACGCTGATCCTGCCGTTCGCCGCGCCCGCCTAAGCCAAGCCAAAGCTCCTTACATTGCAACAACGGCAGCGTCGACTGCGACGGCGACGTCAGCATCGGCTCGACGCTGCGTCGCGTCTGGGCAGGTGTAACACGTAAACAAACAAATATGCCGGAAGGCAGACTTGGCGCGTGCAAATGGCGAGCGGAGAGTGGAGAGAGGGGCGTGCCGATGAGCGGAGAGTGGAGAGTGGAGAGAGCGGCGTCACAACAGATACAAAAGTAAATGAATAAATAATGTAAACAAAATATTAAATTAGAAGAAATTTACTTACCTGTGCCACGCGGCACGGACAGGTGAGAGAGTGTGTGTGTGTGGGTGTGTAGGTGTGTGTGAATAGCTCGGTAAATCGGTAAGGCTCATAAGTAAATTGTGCAAAAGGCCATAAAATTAAAGCCAAAAAATGTATATGCTTTCCCTCTCGCTCTCCCGAAGTCCAAAACTTAAGAGAGCTTAGCTTGATTTTTGTTTTTGGCACAGTTTGAACAGCACTGTACTTGCGTTGCATTTGTTGCAGCGATCATTTTATACCCTGTAAATAGCAGCAACATGAGGTGTTTTAGTTAGGGCGCCTCGGGGAACCAGTGGATAACGCACTGTCCCACCAAACAAGAGGCTGTGGGTTCGAACTTCGAATCCCACTCGTTGTTAGGCGTAAAAAAAGTTCTTCAGTGAATAAAAGCTGATATTAATACAAATAGTGCATCAGGCTGTGACTCGATAAGGTTGTTATGACCACTATTTTGGATGCCACTTTCTGTATAGTAACTTTGGGCACCCACATACCAAATTTCACGATTCTTGCATGAAATTTGTGGCTGCTATATACATTTCGTAACTTTCCGGGACAATGCAATTCTGCAGTTTCTAATTATGACCCGATATACCAAATTTGGAGTCGTTAGCTTTATAAGTGTCAAAGTTTGATCGAAAAACGTATTTATCGATTATCGAACGAAGGGGGCGTGGTATAACGAAATTTTAGAACTTGATGTGTGTATTGTATACGCGGATCTACATGCCAAGTTTGAAGTCTCTAGTTTTTATAATCTCGAAAATCAATGCGTTCACACGGACGGACGGACATAGCTAAATCGACTCCGATATTGATCCTGATCAAGAATGTATATACTTTATGGGGCCTGCACTGCCTCTTTCTGCCTGTTACATACATTTGCACATACTTATTATACCCTTCATACCAATTTTTAATTGGGATCAGGGTATAAAAATGTATCTATCGGCATCCTGAAGATTCGGGGGGCCTCGGTGAATCTGTGGATAGCGCATTATCCCGCCAAACAGAAGTTGGGGGTTTCGAGCCCCTCTAATGTCAGGAGCATGACTATTATATGGAAGAATAAACTGGGTTGTGGCGAAGCATTTCAAATCGATCCAGGAAAAAAATTATTCAGTGAAGTAAGCTAAATTATTCCTGAGCTTCAGGCTGTGATCCGATAGGTTTGCTATAATACATCATGAAGATTTCAAACTCTTTTCAATAAGCCATAACATCAGATTTCTACTTGGTAGACTTGTTTTCAAGTATGCACGTATATTTAGTCAACTGCTACAGGTATTATTTAATGCAGTATATTTTCCGTGTTTCTGAGTCGATTGTTTTGAAATTTAGTATATCGTTAAAAAATTAAGAAATTTAACTTTATGGCAAATTTAATGGAAATATATTAAGAAACAATGAAAATACGCATAAAACCGACAAAGATTTCACACGTTTTTCAAAGCTTTCGCATATATTATACTGAATAAAAAGAATATAACTGATCGTGACTTCTTATTTAGTTGTATGACAGCTATGTGATATAATAGTCTTTATAAAACTAATGAGTCATAGATTACAATGAAATAAATTATAGCTTGCTTGAAATCTCGGGGGAAATATGCTCAAAACCGCCTTAATTTAATAATATGACAGCTAATTTATATAGTGATACCATCTTTTTGAAAGTAGTTGGAACGATAGATAATAATGAAATTAAAGTGTGTGTCAAATTTCAATTCAATATCTGGAAAAACAGGGCTATTATGAGCGAAATTGTATTAAATGTAATACAGTCGATCTTCTCTATAGTGAACTTCTATAAAATGAAGCTCTCACTGTTATGAATTGATTTCAAACACACAACTTTTTCGATCCAATTTAAATACATATATGTATAATTATAATTAGTATAATTATAGGGAAGTTCGACTGTATAGTGATGCGTTTCGATATAAGTGCATGATCCAATCGACTGTTTTTAACTACTGAGGAGTTTATTGTTTCTTCAACGAGTTTTCTGAAGTCTTTTTTAGAGGGTATTTACAAGTCGTTATGACGACATGGACTTTCTGCCATGTTTATTTTGTGCTTTGTTTGTTTGTTTGGCAAGCATCTCGCAGTGCAAATTGTGCAATAAACCAACAATAATAAACACAATTTGGCGCTCTCACACACACACACACACACCTCCCCACCCACACACACACTGACACCCCCTCAATTGGTGTATAACTGCATATATGCAAGCTTTCTCTTGATCAACACCCACGCAGAGATACGCTCTCTTCGCTCTGCCTCTCTGTCGGTCTCTTTGGCTGCTGATAAATTGCATCCGCTGCACGCGCTCTCCGGCGGACCCGGTGGATCGGTGGATCGGTGGGTCGTTCGGTGGGTCAGTTGCTCGGCTGAGCTGATCCCGGTGAAGCGCTAGGTGCGCACGCACGCAAACCCAAAGGGCTCCCCTCGCCTTCGATAAGAACAGCAACAACAATAGCACTTACATTATCTTTTTATCTATATATAATTGAGTTCTTCCGATCTGCATTATCTAGTGTTTTTTCTCTCGGTCTTCGCGTGGCTGAAAAATGCAACAAATTGGCAAAAAGCTCTGCAAAAACAACAATAACAACAACAACAACACACAGGTGTCATTTATCTAAAAAAGAGTGAGAAGAGAGAGCGGGCGAAGAGAGCACAGAAGAGACAACAGCAGGTGAGAGTGGAGAGTGTGCCTGACGTGCTTGCTGAGCGCAGTGACTGCCAAACTGTAAGCAAGCCAACTTCCGACAGCCCTAATTCTGTCCAAAATCCATCAGATTTAAATCGATTTGGCATGAAAATGCAATTTTTTAAGAAAAATTTTCTAAAACTTAAAATCGGCCGAAGTCTAATTTTAACCTTTTGTAACTCTCGAAAAACGTAACTGGTTTGAATTGGGAATGTTTTAAATTGTTACAATTCTGATATTTCATAAATGCTTAGAAGAAGCTTAGTCAGACTTTTACCATTTGTAATTCTAGCAAAACTGATCAAAATAAATTTTCTCAAAAAGTTCTTATTTTATTGAAATTTTAAGTTTCTTTATCCTTTCTCTCGATATTCACCATCCATAACTCCCAAATTTAATCCTATTTCAGTCAGGAATGTCTTAAAATGTTGGAAAAATGGGTAGGATTTATTTTCCATCCAAATTCTATGCTCCCCAAAATCTTCCGCTTATGAGCATATTGAGGGGTCATTTTAAGTACCCTCTTCTGTCTTTCACCTTCCATAGTTCTACCAAAACTGATCTGATTAGAATCAGGAATTTTTCAGAATTCTAACAATTTTCCCTAAGGGTTCAAAGGTTTTAAGGTTCCATTATAATATGGGTTTTCGCTTCCGATTTGCACTTTTAAAAAATTTATTGAATCGGGAATGTCTTTTAAGATAAACAGAACCCAAAAAAATTGCAGTTTTAAATCATAACTCTATGAAAAGAACTGGGAACGTATTAAAAGTTTTGAATTGTGATCAGCATTGATTTTCCAGCGAAACTTTTCCAAAAATTCAATATTTCGAAAATATTTTGGATTTTTTGGGCGGATGATGTGTGCTCTTCCAAAATTCTGTCAAAACATATCCGACTTCAGTTGGAAAGGCCTCAGAATTTGGGTCAGGCAACATTTTCGAAAAAAAGTCGAAAAAAAATTCTGCAACAAGGACATTCTCCCGATTTTATCTTCCATAACTCTGGAAAAACTGATCTGATCTTAATATATTGGAAGTTTTGTCAGTATCGATTTTCCAACAAAACACATTACCCAAAAAATTTATATTGCGAAAATATTGAAATTTCTTAAGTTTAGGATTTAGAGCCCTCCTGCGAGTTTCAGATTTCAAAACTCTGGCAAAACTCTTCCGATTTGAGTGGAGTATGCCTTTAAATATAGGGATTATGATCAGGTTTCAAGTAATATTTTTCTTAAAAATTTGACAATATTTAGAGATTTCGAAAACTATCTATCTGGCCAAAGGGTACTCTTCCGGTGTTTCATAACCGATTTGAGTCGAGCAGGTCTTCGGATCATCATATTAGCATAGATTGTACAAAAAACCAATGGGGTGTAACAAAATTTATGTTTCGCTCGGCCTGATTCTTCGCCTCCGATTTGTATTAATCCCATGTCGTTGCAATTACTCGGAATTAAACGATTTGCACCATCCACCGTCAACAGGTGTGTGTGTGCGACGCTCTCCGGAAGGGCGGTGGTGGAGGGGCGTGGCTGGGGATTTGAGCTCGGTCTCACACTGGCACCTAATCAGACGCAGTCATCACACGTGGCCATATTGAATTACATTATAAACAATTTTATTTAATTAAAGCCGCGCTGCGGTTCGACCCCTTTCCGGGACCGGATCAGAGAGTCGGGGGTCGGGTGCCCCCTACAAGTTTTGTCAATTTCATAGACTATATATATATATATATATAATTTCATCAATTCAGAGTCGGGAGTTTTGGTTGCAACAAAGGTGTTTGCATTGTGGTTAGGCCCGCCTGCCCCCATTTGGTAAGCCCTCGGGTTCGGTTAGGTTCTATTCTAATTGACTTTATTGTAATCAACTCTGATTGATGCATTTTTTTGTTGTAATTACATACATATACATATATACGTATATAGATATATATATATACGTGCAACACATACATATATACATATATGTGACGCAATTTTTTTTCTCGAAAAAAAAGAAGAAAAACGGGGAATTAGGAACAAAAAAATTGGAAAATTGTTTGATCCAAAACTATAGAATTTCTCTCACTGTAGCCGAATGCAATTTGGGTTTGGGTTTCTCGTTAACATAAAACGCAAAGAGGGGTTGTCTCACAAGAAGGAAAGGGAGAAGAAGAAGAAGAAGAAGAAGACGAACTCAATACAATTGGAATACAACGAAAAACACACAACACACACCAGAGTCCATTCGATTAATTGTCATCGTTCAGCAAAGGGTATTCGCATCCATAATTTGATCTCGCAACGCATCAGATCAGATCAGATCGGATCGGAACAGGATCGATATCGTATGGGAGGTGGGGATTGCACATATATTTGAATTTGCTGTATATCGCATATCGCATAACGCCTATCGCATATCACGTGTATCGCGCCATATAGTGTATAGCTAGTAAAACGCACCGATTAGGAACATTATCGCCAGGCAGATGCCCACCGAGGTAACCGGAAACGATGGTATCGATAACGGGCTGTGCAGTATATAATCCAAAAATCGGGCAAATAGCTCGTACGCAACAAATTTATAGTTCGGCCATTGGCGTGCCAGAAAATAGCCGAGCAAATATCGACCCATACCGATCTGTTCCTCCACTTTGTGGATCTCCTCCAATATGACGTTGTTCTGGTTTGATTTCAACAGTTCATTGTGTTTGCTGCAAGGAGAAGCGAAGGGGAGAGGGATAAGCTTAAGATGATCAAATCAATTTCTCATAGCAGTCAGCTTGGTTGTATGTGTTATAGCATTGAGCTATTGTTGCCATCATAGTAAAATGTGAGAAAACCATAAATGTTGTTGTGAGCGAGTGTTGTGGCAATGAGCTTAATCAGCAATGGCAGCAGCAGCTTTGAAATGTGTGTGCTGTGACGATTTCATAGCAATGATCTTGAGCGAAGAAGAGGGAGAATACAGTTAAGAGCGGATCGAATCATTTTCTTGACAGTTGGTGTTACATCCTTGAGCTCTTGTTATGCACACAGAGAAATGTTACAAAACCAAGAATGTCAGCATGCGAGTGTTGTAGCAATGGGCTTTGAGTGTACTGGCAACAGCATCACGTTTCAAATATCTGTCTGAATGTTGTAGCAATGAGCTTAGTCTGCAATGGTAACAGCAATGTTTGTTTGTTTTACAGAAACGAATGGGAAAGCTGAAACGAATGGGAAAGAGCTAAGAAGATTAAATCATTTTCTTATAGCAGTCGGCTTTATAGTGTGTGACATAGCACTGAGCTTGTGTTGTTGTAGCAATCAGCTTAGATAGCAACGGAAGCAGCAACTTTGTAATGTTTGTGTTTCATAGCAATGAGCTTGAGATGAGTTGGAAAACAAGAACAGATATTAAAGTGTTGTATCAATGAGCTATAGGAATGGACATTTGAAAGGATGTTGATTTAGCACTACGAACGGGATAATCGTTTTTGATAATTTGTGTTTCGTAACACTGAGCTTAAACTATATTTTTTTTAAGAAGAAGCTATTTCTTTTAGCCGTACAAGTGTTGTGGCATTGAGCACACTGATTCAGCTGGCAGCCGCAGATTTAGAGGGCTTATGTGATGTAAAATTGTTATAGCAATGAGCAATTTGGCGATTAGAGTGTTGTGACAACCAGCTAATGCTGTATAAATACGTAGGGTTAGAAGGCGAGCGGTATTGGTTATTTAACATCATGTGATGATAGTAATTGAGTCCCATAACAATGAGCTTCGCGTATGTGGATATTGAGTGTTATAGCAATCAGCATTGAATTCTACTGGCAAAAAATTGGAAAATTTCAGTTTTTGTGTAGATTTCTTGAATATCAGAGCAATGAACATACACAAAGCGGCAAGCATAGTTTGAGTTTCATAGCATTAAGCTCTAGCTTAGCTCTGTTTGGTTGAATTCGTTTATATTACAAGCACATTTTTCGAGATTTTCAAAATTCGGTATTTCGGTCTCCTCGTGGTTCTACTTACAGCTCTAATTCAGCCAATTCCTGTTCGTAGCCCTTGAGTACCTCGTAGGCTTCGTCAATTTTTTCCTGTTTCATATGCACAGATACAACAATTTCATCGTGTTGCGTTTGAAAACGATCCTTAAGAGTCAGCAGCTGAACGTCGTAATCAGCTTGAGTCTTAATAGATTTTCCATCCCTCTCGTCCCCCAAACTCACCTCATCCTCCAGTTCAGCATTTCGCATTTCCATCAATCGGTTCTCTCGCTGCTGTTCGGCCAATTGTCGTGCGCATTCCCGAAACTTGGCCAACTCACGGAACATTTCCGTCTTGGTTTCGTTCAGAAGTTCGGCAAAATTATTACACTCCTCCGTCTTGGACTGCAGTTCCTTGCGTAGTTCCGCCTCCAGACGACGCGCCGCACTCAGCGAATTGTTAACGGACTTACAGTGATAGGATTCCCGAACCGCCTTTTCCTTGATGCGACGCAACTCAGCCTCCAGCCGGCAGCTACGTTCGAGCTCTTTTTGGATCATCCGGTTGCGCTGGAAGAGATCATCCCGCATTGAATGTGCCTGCCGTGGGTTTTAGGACAATTTAGGTTGGGAAATTCTAGTCGAAAAATTTTTTTTCTAAAGTTTAACCTCAAAATTAGTATGTCAAAGTAATGGAACTTTTGAAAAACAGCTTACTTCCTGTATAATAAAAACTCCCGTTTACTTTGGTATCTATTTTTTAAGTGAATTTGATGCTCTCAATCGCTCCTCCCCCTCGCATTACCCTCCTTATAAAGAAATCCTCTTCCAAATCTTACCCTTATTTGATATTTATGTACAAGCTCGTGCAAATCGGAAATTTCCGCACAACGTCTTCGCCAGAGTCGGACCAACATCACGTTGAACACCTTGATGGCACGCAGGCGACTGGGAATATCCAAGCTGGAAACACCGCTAATGGTTGAGACCATTCCGTGTCTAAATCCCAGCCCAAGTCCAAACATCTTTTGCGGTTTCTCCCTAACCGATTCGAACTCCTGGACCGGCATATTCAGTACCTCCTCCATGCTGCTGCACTTTCTCACCATGGATAGCTGCATTTTATCATTTGAATCGTTAACAGACGACGACATGACTTCGCCTAAAGTTGCTTAACTTCCATTATTTTTATATGGAATACTCCCAAAAGTTCCGCTTGGTACTTACCGTTAGCAATGTTTTTATACACCAAAAATTATCCTTAGCTATTGTTAAAGACTGGGGGGAGCGAAAGTATACCTATTAATATGTCTATGTGTTCATTCCAAATGGTTGGGTTGACGTGACCTGAACCAGGTCAAAATATTGAATGTATCTTAATGTTTCTACTGCCTCGAATACTACGCATTCAGGTGATTCAAAAAGCGAAGCATGTTGAGTTCAACCAAAATTTATTCTACCTACATTTTTGTTGTTTTCAAAACATGTTACAATATGTCGGGGGGAGGCCGTTTTGGATTGGGTTGTCCGATGAATATATGCTTAGATTTTAGGAGGTTTATAAGAAACAACCAGCTGATTAGGATGAAAACCGAAAGAATGTTTTTCGATCTGTCTATCTATATGTCTGTCTATCTGTCTGTCTGTCTATCTATATGTCTGTCTATCTGTCTGTCTGTCTGTCTAACCAGCCACAAAATCTTGATTTCTGGCGAAAACTCAATGAGATCTTTCATAGAATGTTGATAATTTAACTATATTATTGTATACATTATAATATTTAAGATTTATAGACTTTGTAGGACTTATCGATATTTCCACAACTTGTTTTCCTCCTTGCTGTTATTACCGTTAAGCCGCACGCCATTTTGACAGTTGACGCCTTTGTGTGGAGCAGACAAGGTGGGTGGGGAATGGGGTCGGTAGGCTCATGGGATTCCTGGTTGGGGCAGGTCGTGTGAAATTTGAAGTTGCTGATTTTCAGGTCAAATTATCTGCAATAATTATAAAGCAGAAAAAACATAAGAATTTTCCTTTATATAAATCGAATTAAAAAGAAGGAAAACAAAAGTTAACTTCAACACGCCGAAGTTCGAATACCCTTCAAGGACTTTTGTAGGAAAATATTTATCAGTAATTTTGGAAAGATTATGAGGAGAGAAAGACTTTTATCAGTTGCCTGATATATTTTCAGAAGAAGAAAAAAGGTTTTTCCTATCAATATGCAAATTTTTGAGTACATTTCATTCATTTTTACTGAAAAGATCCGAAAGATATCGGATTTATTTTTCTTGCTTTTATGTTTGAAAAGTGAATTGTTCTATGGATACTGACATTTTAAACCATAGTCCCCATACCTTGTAGTCTTTTTACATTGTTCAATTTTGATTTCTAAAGATTTTTTATTCTAAAACTTTTTGTTTTATAAGAATTTCCAAAGGATGATTTCAGATTCTAATAAATATATCTTAGTTTTTATTTTATTTTAGTATTAATTTCAAAAGCTTAAGGGGTAGCCAGATCAATAACAGATCTTCAAGCTGTGACAGTTCATGCTCTCTACTTGAGCGTGGTTCGAACCCCCGAGCTTACAACCTCTTGCTTGGTGGGACAGTGCGCCTTTGAGACCCCTTCAAATACATAGATAATTTTGATGTCATTTGTTACTGTTATAAAGTTTTCTTTAGTTTTGAACTGATTATTCCTTCGGTTATTATAAAATACTTTCAAACTATTATTTAGCAAGTTTCGTCCTTAGGCTGATTGTTCCTATGGTCGTTATATATATAAAATATCTAATTTGAGCATCAAATTTCTTAAAAGAGAACGTTAGCTCTGGCGGACAGACATCCTGCTTCACCAAATCATCATGGCCTTCATCGGGAAGCGCATAAGCAAAACCTATGAAAAATACGTTGAATTTTCTACATTTGATTTGCAAAATTAAAAAAAAAAAAAATAAACCAAAAAAAAAAATAAACAGAATCTAAGAGATAAAAAAATGTTATGCAAATTTGATTAAAATTTTGTCATCTTTCGGTTTGTCGCCCGTTGCCGGGCAACAGATAAAATTGACTTTTGCCCCGGACGAAGATCTGCTAGACGCACATGCAATTAATTAAAATATCATTATCATCACAGGCCATGGGAAGTTGGGAAGTCGGGAAGCTGGGAAGCTGGGGAATGCCTCGGCAATGAATTTAACAGGATAACTTGACACGCTGACGCCATAAATTGGGTATATCCTGGCACACTTTAGAACAACAACAACAACAACAACAAGAACAACTGGAATAACAGGATAAACAAGACAAGTGGCGATAGAAATTGGAGCAAGAGAAATTCCAGAGATGACAAAAGATGCCAAAGGGGAGAGAGAGCTGTAATATGTAGATGCACAGGGTGCAATGGTTGGCAGGGAGAAGGGGTTCAGGCCGGGTTAGCTCGAAATTTATAGGGTATTTACGACAGACTGTATATGGCTTATTATAGAGACAGAATGACATTATTATTTGGTTGAAACATTGTGGAAATTTGTAATTCAGATTGGTTCAAAAATAAGGACTCATCGTACGGATAGACAATATAATTTGTAGATCTGTAAAGTTTTCTTAGATATAACACATATGTATTACGAGCAAAAGCTTTTCAAAAATTGTTATATATTTTAGATATTTTGTATTGCAGGAGAACCTATTAGGGGCCTCGGTGGTCCAGTGCATAGCGCACTGTCCCGTCAAACAAGAGGTGCGAGTCCCTCTCATGCCTTTAGGCATGACCCTCCTAGAAAAACTAGGTTGTGGCGTAGGATTTGTTCTTCAGTGATGGAATGTCTTTATTATCCATATAATAATAAGGAGAACCTATTGATTGCTGCGACTTCCCTAAAATATTATCTAACAATGCATAAATTACCTAAGAAAAACATTATAGATATTATACCAATTCAACAGCTATGCTTGAGATTTTGGCCTGGAAAGGTTACAGAACTTCTGAATTGGATTTTTTAGCTATCATTTGAAAAACGATTTTTATAGATAATAGTATTAATTGATCCATTTAAACTAATCCCCTTAAAATATCCAATATATTGAGAATTCTCTCCTAAAAATTAGTGTACAAATTGTTAGCTAGTTAAGCTATAGTTTATAGTTAATAAAAATCATTTTAAAAACCATCTGCTCATTTTCGGTAAACTATTTCCTGCCCCTTTCCGTGCATCGTGCCTCGTCTCGTGTCACGCGAGTGTCGTCTCACGTGCTAAGCCCCGCTCATCTCTGAGCCAAAAAGCCAGGCCAAGTCGCATGCAGACAGCTGGCCAAACTAATTATGCGCCTCAGCGCCCCTGGAATCTTTTGCATATGAAAGCAGTTCTGAAATTGGCACGCCCCCGACGACTTGCCGCCTTCCTCGCACCGCCCACTCTGTCGGTCTGACGTCACTTAACCCGTTAGCTGTCGACCATTTCGCTCTTTTTGTGCATTGATTAAAAGTTTTAGCAAGTCAATAGAGCTGGCAGCTTCCAAGTCCAGGTCCCTCCAGGTCCCTCCAGGTCCCTCCACGCCCTCCACACCCCCAAGCCCCGATGTCCCCAGTCCCCCAAGCCCCTATGACCCTGTGTCTATGTCATGGACACGGTTGCAACGTTGCGTCGGGAAGACAGAAAGTTGCCAGATTGTTACGCGTGACAGCTCAAAATGCAATTTGCAAAAACTTGAAAGATTATTCAAAATTGTATAATCCAGCGAAAATATGCACAGAAACGTGTTAAAGTGGCGAAAATCGGGAAAGTTTTGCCGAACTTGAAACGCTTCCGTCTCAAACTCAAGCGGGCTTTGGCGGGGCTTTTGGCATTTTCCTGTCGATTTCGGTTCAATTTAAGCGATAGTTTGGCAAATTGCTAACAAATTGACTTACTGGGAAATTTTGAATGGGGTTTAAATGTTCTTGGAAGAGAGGCTGATCGGTCTTTAGTTGGAATAACATGAAGACATGCGCAACTATAACATATAATACATCCGGAATATATAGTTTTTAGTTTCCGGCTAACAAAAACTAATTTATTTCAGAAAATCGTCGGAAAATTTCCTATTCTATAAGAATATTGTTATACCCTATATGAAGAAGGTAATAAGTTTGTGCAAATATACTTGACAGGCAGTTGGAGGCCAAACAGATCCCATAAGGTATATGTATTCTTGATCAGCACCAATAGCCGAGTCGGTTTTCGACTGTCCGATTCTCCGTCCGTTTATATTCGTCTGTCTGTCTCTCCGACTGCCTTTCCGTCACACTTTTGGTCCGTTTGAACGCCTCAATCTCAGACGTTATAGGAGCTAGAGTGTTCAAACTTGGTATCAAGAATATTTTCTAATCAAAAATATTATTATGTGTTCTTCACGGTTCTGTTCAGAGCTTTCTCAACTTAACCTTGCATTTATGTAATAGTAGAATATCATTATACATGGGGTAGCTATATCTATCATGAAGATCCGTATATACAGTACGAACTTCTAATTTATTGGCAGTTTTGGATGACCGACAAAAAATTGTTTCGATTAATATAGATAGCAATAACTTTTGGATTTCTGAAATAATGGGTTCCAAGAGTTATAAGATGCAGCTTAAGCTTTCCTAACATTTTGAAACACATTTCCATTTGCCCGGAGAGTGACTAAATTTGGTATATTAGTGCGCACAGAGACTAAACAAAAGTTTGCATCCAATTTATTTGTTCATCTAAAGACGATCTCCCGAAAATTTAATGAGGGGCCATAAAATCTACAGTTTTTAACATAATGACACAAATTTTCGATTATATATTTGTATTAGATAACTATACTAATTTTAACATTCTAATATCATCTGTCGAGAATAATAATAAATTATCATAAATTTAGCAGTTCTTAACTTAATGAGTTGAAATTCTTATTTTTTATCATTTATGACTCTTTTGAAAAGCTATCCTGAAAATTTCAAAATGATCAGATCATAAACACGGTTTTTATATGATACGAAAATGATCAAGAATGGTCTAAAATGGTCAAAGGTGACGCCAAAAGCCAAAATATTGATAAATCTAGAAAATAGATAGATATTCAACCAAAAGAGGGTACATCAACAAATTGAACTAGTTCACTAGTTCACGGTTCACAAGCTTAAAATTTCAATTCCATTGGTATTGAAATATATTTAACAAATTGTACTGAAATTTATCGATAACATCTTATCGATATTTTTCAAATTTTAGCTTTTCGTTCTTTTGAGTGAACCATTTGCCTCAATTTCCCTGAAAATTTGAGTTTTCACTTCAATTATATAATATATTAACAGTTATCTACAGTTCTGTCTGCTCCAAGTGCAACTGTGATGCTCTCCTACAGTAGGAACTGAAGGACAAGTGCATGAGAAGAGGAGAAGGAGGAGAAGGAGGCGGAGGAGAGGGGTCGAAGGATGCGAGCGCCATTTTCACTGTTGCGCATTTCCCAGTGCACTTCCATGGCCCAAGGCCACTTTACACTTCCCTTATTGCCCGCCTTCGGCAGCCTCCTCTGCCGCCATTTTGCAACATTTTCCACCATTTTCCACCTTTGCTCCAACTGCAGGGCAATTGTTTGTCTTTTCCTTGTTTTCCATTCCACTTTCTTATTTCCCTTTCCCATTCCCGTTCCCTTGCCCTTGCCCCGCACCCATTCGACTGCTCATTTGTTGCCTGTTTATTTGCATAGCCAGCCGCTTGGTTCGGTTCGCTGCGGTTCGGTTCGGTTCGCTGCGGAGCGGTTCACTTTGCTCTGCTTTGGTTTGGTTTGGTTTGGTTTGAGTCCGCCTTAGCTACGGCTAAGCCCAAGCTCAACTCAACTCTCACCTGTCTGTCTCTCCGTCTGGTTGGTGGTTTTGGTGCACAGGGTGACGTGGGTGACATGTGGGTGACAGGGTGGCCTGCTTTATTATACCCCAAAGTAAAAGAATTTTAATGTTGTCCCCATAACATAAAACTGTGTACATAATGGGTACTACACATGTTCCTTTTCCTTTTCCTTTTTGATTTGCAGTTTAAACTGTAAACAAGAGACGGAAATGGTTTCCTTCTAATATTTAGTTCCTGTCGGCGGGTAAATAGAGTTTTTTGTTCCCGGAAACTGTGCAAGACTTTGTAAAAACTTGCCAGAAATATTTTAGAAATGGTTTTCAGCTGCTTTCAATTCAAATAAATGTGGTTCATTCTCTCTTTTGATCTTCTCCGAACTGTTTTGAGCTTGAAAAATAATTTTAATAATTGAATTAAAAGGATCCATTGGACTTGTTTAACCAAAAAAAAATTTGACTCAAATACTTAAAGGTCTGCTTTACTGCATAATTGATCTGAAATTTTATATAGCTAATGGAAGGATAAGTGGTTTATTAAGAGATGGTTACAAATAGATCATTCAAAGTATTGCTCATCGCTAGACACTACATTTGTCCATATTTCTGTCAAGTTTCGGAAAGAACAGTTCGATCATTTCTTTGCTTCCTCGTAAGATGTAAAGCCTTGTGATCGGAAAAGATTGGTAAACAGAAGAAGCAATGCCTAGGTTATAAAGTGGGGGTGTGTGGAATATCCGAAAATTGCGGACGTTTTTCTTGCAATGCTCGGCCCAAGCGCAGCAATTATTATACACTATTTTACAGGGCATTGAGTATTCGGTATTTCCCTATCTTTTGCATTTATTTGCATTTCTTTATAAATGATTAACAAAGAGGTTAATGTGCACAACGCTGGCAGCTGAGGCCCCCAAAGTCGGGCAGATAAAGCGGCGAAGTGGGAACGCCAACTGAGCCGAGCATTAGCTGGCGGGGATCTGGCAACGCTGGCAAACTGGCACAGAAGTAGTTCAACCAGAAAAAGTAACATGTTACCAAAGACTGTAACGACTGCTCATGAGTTGGAGGAGGGTAAAGGTAGAGATAGAGGTTGAGGTTGAGGTAGAGATAGAGGTTGAGGTAGAGGTAGAGGTAGAACCCGACTGTTTTGGTGGCAAAGAAATGGAAATTTAGTTCATTAGGCACAGCTATGGGCCAATCTCGAGTGGCTGTGTGCAGAGCGTTGGCAATATTTGAAGTGCAACGATAACTCTGGGCAGTTTCCCTTTGGGTCGAATTTTTATGTCCTTTCATATAAACAACAACAACAACAACAACAACAACAACAACAACAACAAAAAGAACGACAAACATATTTACTTGTAACAAATTAAGGCCAACAGCAAGAATTGTGCAGAGCAAAAGTTCAGGGAACTCTGCAAAATTGTCAAATAAACAATTTCAAACGAGGGTAGCTATTTATGTTTCTGTTCTGAAAATGAATGAAGGAACTATGACTCAAAATGATTTTAAAAAAGTTAGCTTTATTCAGCCTATGAGGGATATATTAGGAGTTGGCATTATATCAAAAAGTTTTATTGAGCAAAAATTACTTTGTCATGTCTATCCGAAAATTGCGGACGTTTTTCTTGCAATGCGTGGCTCAAACGCCATCAATTATCGTCGTAATAACTCCCCCGAGAGGGTCTCGTTCGGTTTCAAGATCTCATAATAAATGACGGCCATGGGATCGTAAAGATCAAATTCGAAGCACGGAAGTTATATGATGTATAAATTTGCATCCAAATGTTTTTTACTTGAATTTGATCTCCCGAATATAAAATGATATTCTATAAGGCTATACTACAAATTTCAGAAAGATCGGATCATAAGCACGCAAGTTATATGATATAGAAGTTGACGAAAGTTGTCCGCTATCCACTAGTCCACTGAGACCCCAATTGAGTTTCCATATGTCAATAATCAATCTAGGTCAGCAATATGAATAGCAGCCCTCGCAACGCCTGCCAAATCCACAAACAAGTCTTCCTCACGCTAAGCCCAACCGCAAGCGCGATTGTCAACAAAATGGGGCATTACTCTTACCTCCTCTTAGCACATATATGGGATCACAATAATATAATGTATATTATATAGATTATTATTATTATATGGCCATAACAACCCCATCGAATCAAAGGCTGAAGCTTTATTTTCCTTTGTTTCAACTTCCTTCACTGAAGAACTTTCTCTTACGTGGGTGGATTTCAAGTCCTACGCCACAACCTAGTTTTTCTAGGAGGGTCTTGAGCGGGACTCGAACTCGCAGCTCTTATTTGCCGGAAGAGTGTGCTATTTACAGGTCCACCGAGGCCCCATAATCTATGATAAATATATTTACAAAATCGCAAAAAAATTTTACTAATAAGTTTCTTAAATTTCATTCCATTTCAGACTCCATGCAAAGTCAACACAAAATTGAGGTAAGTTTTGGATACACTCTAAAAAAATTAGCATAAATTCATATAAAACATTAAAAGTCAACCTCATCTATAGCTATGCAAAAAGTAGTCAAAATTTTTGAAAAAAAAAGCTAGATAAACAATTTGTCAAAATTCAAAAAGAAAAACAACAAAATTTTTTTAGCTTGAAAAAACGGCTTGATTTGAACCTTTTGACGAACCGACTGTTAATTTGGCTAAAAACAAAATTTCTTTTCATTTGCAATTGGCCTGTACCTATTATGTTATGTGCGGAAAATGGGAAAAATGGGAAATTGGGAAATTGGCATCAAATTGTTTGTCAAACTTGTGTTTTGTACATAAAAAATTGAATTGGCTTGAAGCGCTTGAAGAGCACTTGGCATCACATTATATTATCTTTTATTATATTCTGCGTGTGTGTGTGAGTGTGCGTGTGCGTGTGTGTGTGTGTGTATATATACTCGTAGTATCCATGCAAACTCAAAGACTATAAAAGCTAAAGCCCAGCAAATTTCATATGTAAGCTCGCTGATACGAAAATCTTGGCAATTGCTCTGCTCTCATACTTCACCCGAATTGCACCGAAAAGAATAACACACATAATTAAAATTTGATCCAGTCAGTATATATGTATATACCCTATATACCCATATACCATATATACCATATACATGTGTGTGGCACTTAAGCTGCCTATCTCGCTTCCACACCTCATACAACACCCCCTACACTCTCACCTCTCTCACTCCCGCTGGCTGTAACTAAGCAATTTGATGTTTTATTTAAAGTTTAAATTTCTCTTTTCTTTTCTTTTGTGCATTTTCTTTTTTTTCCAACGTATTTTCCCTCTTTCCCGTTTTTCATTGTCTGTTCTCATCTACTCTCTAAGTGTGTGTGTGTGTGTGTGTGTGTGTGTGAGTATAGTAACACATGAAAAGCTAATTTTCTTTAGCATAATTTTCGGCATTTTGGCACTGACAAAACTAAGCGGCACACACTCCATACCTTGAATTTGGATAGGTTAGGGTATATTGGTGTGGGGAAAAAGTAATCCATTATTTGTTATAACTACTATAGACAACTTATTATGCCTTCAGTTTGGCACTGAACATTCAGCTAATTTCTGGAAATTCATGATCTAAGTGTTCAGTACTTCAAAGGAGCGAAAAATTAACAGTTTATGCTTCTTCTTTATGTCCAAAGAGAAAAGTGAAAGTGTGTTCAACCCAAGTCTACTTTATATACCCATTTAAAAAACAAAATTTTTATCGATTTTGGAGATTTAGGCCCTACTCCCCCTTAGATTATTTCCGATTTTTAGATCTCAACTTTGACCAACCATAATTTGGCGAATTTTGATCCGATTTTCAATAGGTTTCCAATTTTCTCAAGGATTTATGTTTGTTTTTGATATCGGATCTTAAATATATCAATTTTCGCAAAAAAAAATTTTAATCCATTTTTGAAATTTAGCCCCTACTCCCCCCTTACATGATTTTCGATTTTTGGACCTCAGCTTTGACCAACCATAATTTGGTCAATTTTTAACCGCGTTTCAAGCGGTTTTCACTTTTAATAAGAAGCATTTTCTAGTGAAGAATGAAACTAGTTCAGGATTTATACCCCCCACAGACAGACTTGAACCAACTAAAAATGCGTGCTTGGCTTGGCGTATCACGTGTGATATTTCACAGCTACAGGGTATCATATAGTCGATCAAGAAAAAGTTTGCCATTTTTTTTCCGTTGTATTTTTGTATTTTATTTTTTATTATTATTTTATTACAGTTGTTGCCACGTTGTCTTTTCTATATTTCATATTTAAGGTTGGGATACACTTCCCCCCACGCCACAAGCATCATCCCACCCCGTACCCTACCCACATTCCCCGCCGCACAGGACTAAACGCTTCGCTTTGCCTGCCGCCCTTTCCCCTGTCCGCTTTCCACACTTTTCCTTTGCTTTGCTTTAAAGTTGCCATAGTTTTTCCAGGTTCCCCCGCAGGAGGCGCACAATTTTTCCACTTTGTGTGAGTTAAGAACCCAAAGACCCCTGCTCGAGGCACGCCACTGGGTGTTCCATGTGTGCGGCACACTTGTGGCTCATGTTGTATTAATATAATCACTTTGGGGATTTTGTGGCTAAAACAACAACAACCACAACAACAACAAACCAGTGACAACAACACCAACAATAATAGCAATTGTCTCTGCTTGCCCCAGTCCCCCCTCCCGAATCCAAAAACCCGACGAACTATGCGAATTCATTACATTTGACAGTTGAATTTTTACTAGTTTTGAACAGTTCCCTCCAACGCTTTGTTGTCCTCGTTGGGCCTCGTTGTCCTTTGCTGCCCTCTTTTTGATTTTGACAGTTTCGGTTTCATTAACGGTCCTTGAGCCCCCCTTTGGCAACATTATCTTTATCATCTTTTCCTCTTTTATCCATCCAAAACCCAACCACAAACTCTATCTAAAACTCAACTCTTTTAAATTCAAATTTTAAAGATTTTCTTAATTTGTTTTAGTTTTTAATTTAAGCTTTTAAAACTTGTGTGTTCCATTTCCATTTTGTTTCATATATTTGAGGAGATTTTATACTCCAAAATAATATGTTTTTATATATATTGCGGATTTTTAATTTTAAGAACAAATCTGACTAGTTTCCGGATAATTCTCAAAGCTAGTTATTGAGATTGAAATTTTTCATACATCCAAAATTCTTTATTATACACCCAATTTCAAAGATATCAGACCACTTTTACCCAAATCTTTCATATACTTTAATGTCGTTTTGCCCATATTTTCCCTTATATTTCATTAAAATATGCCAGACTCTAAAGGTTTTTTTTATTTGGTTTTACTACACCAAGTTTGAAATGGATCGAATCCCTATTTGATATTATTATTATATGGGATAACAACCATATCGGGTCATAGCCTGAAGCTTTGCTTGTCTTTATTTCTGTTTCCTTCACTGAAGAACGTTTTTTTCATGGGTGGATTTCAAATCCTACGCCACAACCTAGTTTTTCTATGAGGGTCATGCCTATCGACATGAGCGGGACTCGAACTCGCACCTCTTGTTTGGCGGGACAGTGCGCTATCCACTGGGCCACTAAGGCCCCTATTCAAATAGACTGTTTTGTCTATATTTCCCATGTATTTCAAGTCATTCGATAGAAATTCCACAATGTCTGAGGATTCTTCATTATCTATTGTTTCATCCAATTTAAGAAGAATTGAAGCACTATATTTCTTTGGCATTGGAGCACTATTCAATTCCTATATACAACATTCCTATTTCTCGAAAAGAGTATAAAACATTCGGCGTGCCAAATGTAACTTTCAAATTTGCCATTTATCATAAAATATGTGTCAACAAATCTCACTAAATATAATATTTCAAGACTTTCATATATTTCAATAAAAGTCGTTTTACTATAACATATAGTTTTCATATACAACAGACCCCATGATAGTTAACGATAGAAGAATTGGTGGACTACACCGATTTTGTTGTCTTTCCTAGAAGGAGGTGCGGTTGATCCCATACCTCTCGACTATGGCACTATATTCTATTTTAGTTTCAGAAAATTTTAGGAAAAGTTTTAAAATAGTAAATTTTTTTTCAACATCAATGAATTATATCCAAATTTGACGTATATTTTTAATGAAACTAAATTCAAGGAAATCACAATGAACTATATTTTTTGTCTTTGAACATTCACTTTCATATGATCTTAAGTTTTAATACGCAATGTCTTAAATATTTTATTGATTTTTATAATGTTTCCAAAATTTTCAATTAATTTTTTTTTAACATTTTTGAAAAAATTTTTTTAATAAATTTATATTATTTAAGATTCCAAATTTGTTTAATTTCAACTAAAGTTATATGTTTTCTGATTTTCAATAAAGAGATTACAGAGATTTGTTTTCTCCCTGAGTTCCTGCGCAATAAATCCCCTTACATTATTGCATTTTTAGGCATAAATAATACCTTTATTATACCTTTTTTTCCAACTCTCCAAAAATAACACCACCTCGTAACGGGTCAATTGCAAAATGATGGAAAAATGTTATCAACAAAATTTAAACAAAGTTCTAAAAACTTAAAAAAAACAAAATTTTGACAAAAATAAAGATAAAAATTATATTAAAAGTTTTATAACTATGAAAAAAGACTACAGGGAAAGATGTAAAATTAATAAAATTTTGGGGTAAACAAAAAAAGAGGTGACTTTTTCCAAAACATATCATAAAATCATAAAAAACAAATTATTCAAAATTGTGTTTGTGTTTTTTATTGTATTCACTAGATAATTGGCCCAATTAATGCAAAATTATTTCGGACTTATGGCCGACTCGGAATATAAGCAACTGCAGCGTGGAGTTCGAACATTCCGATATCATTTTTTCAATCATTTAAAGCCAACCATTTAAAGAACTGTGTGCTTGATGTTGGCTGAAATCGCTGTTGGCTTCGTCCCATAGCCACAACGATTTCCAGCAAATCGGTCAACACATCGAGCCCCACCAGAGTTCTCATCACCACCCGCCCTTCAACCCATGTCATATATATATAGATGATCCACCCTAGATGTAAAATGTGAATTTGATCGATAACGATCATGTACACGCATTGGTGGAACCAAATTTCATTATCTGGCGCCATGCTTCCTATATAGAGAAGTATGGCACCGGATACAGACGCCTGCATATAAAATTATATTACGCTTGAGAAACTTGATAAACGACAACTGATGGATAAACTTTTCCGGAATTACCTCGACTGCACCACGTGTAAGTACGCTAGAAACTATATCTCTTTTATCAACAAAAAACGATACCAACGTGGGGCCTTGTTGGCGGCAATTTTGGACTGGAGTATTACCAAGTCAACTGCTAGAAAAATTGCACTTTATTTATCATATTATATGTAAAATAGTTCTATTGCTTTTGAATCATATTTACCATAATTTCATAATCCATTTCAATACCATTTACCATATTTTTATTACCTTTTATTATATAACAATTTTGAGATTCTAAAGAAAACTACTATATATATCATATATAATATCGTATGTATAATTATTGTATGTATAAGTATTTGTAGCCTTAAGTAAACAGGTAATTTTTCAAAATTTATTTAAATTTGAACTTATTTGAAAATATGGAACCTGTCGCTGGAGAAAAGTTTCTGAAATTATTGTTTTTTATAGCACAATAAAAAAATTCAACAAAAATAAAATTTTGAATTCCGGTCCCTTAAGTAAAAGATACGTTGTGTATCCAATCTGATGAAATTTTAGCTTTATATGTTCAATAGATCCTTAGTTAGAAGATGCTATTAATAAGACTTTGCTTTGAATCCATACCATATTTCAGTATAATGTGTTGAATAGATCCTGTGCTATGATACTGAATCTGATGCTTATATTATGCTGTTTAAGCAAGTCAGCTTCTGTAGCCTTTTAACTAGTAATCTATAAGTCTTTATATAAAATTTGAAAAATGATTTGACTAGTCAGGTTCTGCTTTCAATACATACCAAATTTCAGCTTGATATATGGAATAGATCCAGAGTTATTCCCTAACAAATTTCAGCTATTTAGTTCTCATAGATCCTGAGCTATGATACTGAATCCATTTAACTGCTGTGAAGCTTATACCTTATTAGCAAGCTTATTTCTATAGCATTTTGACTTCCACTCCAATATTACCGCATAAATGTTATAAAAAAGTTGCTTAAATTTATATTTGCATATTACAGGGAAACGATTATACCATAGACTGTAAAGACTAAAGTTAAAATTCAAAATGTGATTATATTTATTAAGCTTTACTTTGAGTGCATACCAAATTTCAGCACAATGTGTTGAATAGATCCTGAGCTATGATACTGAATCTGATGCTTACATTATACCGTTTAAGTAAGTCAGCTTCTGTAGCCTTTTAACTAGCAAGCTATAAGTCTTTATATAGAAGTAAAAAAATGATTTGACTATTTAGGTTTTGCTTTCAATACATATCGAATTTCATCTTGATATATGGAATAGATCCCGAGTTATTCCCTAACAAATTGAACCAATTGAGAAACAATTGTTTTACAACGCTTTTCAACTGCATTTGCTGCTAATCTCACGCTCCGTTGGTTCCTCCGACTCCCTACACTCCGTGGGTTCTGTGGGTTCCACAGCTTCCGCTGGCTACACTGTGCTACAAGTTGCGGGTTTCCATGTTTTTGCCATCATTTTGACATGTTAATTTGCCGTGGCTTTTGGCTTTTGAGGGCTCGACGCGCGGCTTTCTGGTTCAACACTTTTCTTCGGGCGGGACCAAAATAACATGGCTAGGCCAGTGTGCGAGTGGGAGTGGAAGGGCGTAAGGGGGCGTTAGAGGGCGTAAGCGAGGGGGGCAGCTGATGCTGTGTGGCCATCGAAAAGTGTTGCCTACATTTGTGCGTTTTGCTTATGTAACGCAGCGCGCTGCCTTGACATTCGCTCGGTGCCCCTGTGCCTGTCCCTGTGCCTGTCCCTGTAGGTGTCCCTGAGTGTCCCTATGACTGTGTGTGTGTGTGCGTTGTATAAGCACCGTTACGTGCACACACATAAAACACGGCAGTGCCTAATGGCGCCATCATTAGCCTGCGCCAGGACGAATTCCTTTCACCTTTCACCGGCTGCAGCAGCAGCAGCTCCTTCAGAGTCTCTAGCCTGTGCTTATCCTTTTGCCTCTGCTCAAGTGTGTGTGCGTGTGTGTGTGTGTGTGTGTGTGTCTTTCAGCTTCCAATACTTAACAGTACTTTGACGAGGATCTGGCCGAGGATCTGCCTCCTGCTGCTGATGACATCGCCCATTGCACTTGGTCTTAATCTCGTGCAGGCAGCTGTTGATGACAAAATGAGCATAATGGCAATACAAAGGATGTAGGAGACAGGGGCAGGGGGAGAGGGAGAGAGGGAGAAGCGAAGAGTGAGTGAAAGAGAAGGGTAGTCGGTGGCTGGGGGCTTCAGTGTGACCAACGCAGCGACAGCCAGCAAATCATTTGCAAAATAGCAAGTCTCCAGCTGCGCGAACGGAGCCTTTGGTTGGCCTCAATGCATACAAAGCCCGCCATAAAATACCCTGTAAATGTGTCAAAAGCAGCCGAAGCACTTGAGCAGATACCAAGGCATTCAATTACTATATACTCTATAAAGAGTAGTAGCGTAATAAGGATGAGTTAGGGTTGTTCGATATCCAGAATCAGTTCAAAAATAGATGAATTTAGGATCAATCATTTAGAACAATCTTTTAACGAGAAATACTTGAAAGCCAATACAGTTGAACCCACGCGATTATATGGTCTATTGAGTAGAATAACTGTATTGAAAATATCAGAAAATCAATTCCAGATGCTGATATATATAATATATTAAATTGATTATACTAATATGGATAAACCTCTACATAAGCTGATTTTGGTAAACGATTCTGTTAAGACGATTTCGTATAAACCGCTATCAGATGTCTTTAAGTTTATAAACAGACTCATAAACTGCTTCAGGTAAACTGATTCTGATAAAGAGTTTAAGATTAGAATCAAAAAGAGGGTAAAAATTTGCATAAATCCTTAAAAATAAAATATTTTTCATATTAATCTGTATATTGATACATTTTTAAGATCAAGAGGATGCTAAAGAATTTTATAGGAAAGACGAGTTCAATAAGGCCTTTAAAATAAACAAATTCGGATAATTTTTTTGAAAATATAACGTTTTCGAACTGTTTTTGAAGATAAATGTATTCGGATACATCTTAGAGTTAAGATATAGATGAAGGTAAACTATTTTTGGGAAAGTGTGTTATTTGTACATTTGAGATAAACAAATTTGAATTATTATGTTGAGCAAAATACTTTGAGATGAAAAATTAATAGGATAAATACTTTGATATAACCGATTTCGGGTGACTCGTTTATGTGGACAATGGTTAAAACGAATATATAGTAATGTTTGGAAGATTCAATAAAAATAAACCTATGTTGATATTCAAATAAATCAGAGGTAAACAGATTATGCATTACATTATTTATATTACCAAAGTCCATCCAGCAAGAATTTCATATTCAGAGAACTCAGAGAACTAAATGATCTTTGCATCTGAAATTTTGAATGGATGTTGCTACAGTAGTCTCGACAAATATATTATATACATATTATATGTACCATGACCTGTTTAAAGTAACTAAGCTCAAGTAACTGAGGAACTATTAAAGCTATTGTTACAAAATTTGGTGTGCAGTCTTTTGAACTTATTATATAGCTAGCATACTATATCTGGCAACCATCTTGCGGACCTGTTTAAAGCAACTAAGCTCAAGTAACTCAGGAACTATCAAAGCTATTGTTACGAAATTTGGTATGCAGTCATTTGAACTTATTATATTATATAGCTACCATACTATATATAGCTAGCATACAGTTAACAGCATTAAAGGGTATACCTTGCGTCCTCCAAACACACACACACTTTGTCAATTGCCTGTTTATTATGCCCTGCACTGTTGCTTGGGGGCTGGCTTTATCTCAATGTTCTGCCAATTATCGGCTAGTAACACCGGCGTCTAATCGGCCCGATCAATGTCTTGGCTGCCTCCTCAATTAGCTTTCTCGCTCGCACGCTTCCGTTACACAAGTGCAATCAAATCATATCGCATTGATGGTAATGGAGCTGGGCGTGGCCGTGGGCGGGGGTGTGTGTCTGTGGGGAGGGGCGTGTCCGCCTGCCCGGCCCAAGTCTATCGCATTATTTACACAATTCGCCTCAATTTGTGTGTCGAGGGCCAGCCATGGGCCCCTTATTCATTCATACGCATCCTTGGCATGCCCCATAAAGGGGGCTGTGGCCGGGTTCTGGGGGTTCGTGAGATTCCGAGGGGACTACGCATAAATATGAGTGTGTCATTTATAAATGGATACACTATACGTTGAGAGAGGCACAGGCCACCCCGTATACCCCGTACACCCCATCAGAACCCAAAATTGTGCGCTATTAATTATTCGCAATTGGTTGACGCCGTCTACTTATAGAGAGTGTGTTCGGGAGGTGGAGGATGGTTCATCCTTAAGCAGGCCAAGCTCTTGTCTAACATTTTCGGGTCATTTGGCTAACTTATTAACACATCAGTTTTAAAGCCCCCAAAACCCCCAACCAACCCCATGGATCTCCCTCCCAACATATCCATGAAGTCCTAAACGTTGCGACAATTAACCGAAGACACTTTTATTAGCTGTTGTCAGGTGAGCTCAGGTGAGCAGCAGGTGGCAAAAGGTAAACGCAAAACACCAAAGAATTTGCTTTTCGACACCTTTTATTGGCCTTGTTTGGCTTGTTTGGCATTTTGGCCCGAGAAGTTAACAAATTTGTGGGTTTATTTCGGGGAAGAGCTCGAGCCAAACGAGGACACGGGGGACACTTTATTAGCTGCCCAAGCGATTAATTTTGCGTGAACTTCTGGCACCCATCTTGCGGGTAACTTTATAAAAGATTACATAATTGACTTACTAAAGCTTATCTGTAAGATCAAAACACTTAGAAGCTAAAGTTTGGTGTTTGGGGGATGGCAGTACCCATTTTAATTCCCTCTCTAGAGAGGAATCAGCTCATTAACCTAGACAAAGGGCTAGACGTAAACCCCGGATAACACCCCACTTGATACTGCGATTCACTTGACAGAGGAACACTTGACGTAATGAGAGCCGGTAAATCCTGATACCACTTAGTAGAAAGGGTATAAGGTATTAGACACAAACAGGCGTAGCAGTTTCAATGGATGTTTGTTTGTCCAATCTCAGAGACTATCAAATAGTTCTGTTCCTTAGTCCGTCCAATTTTAGAGACTATCAAATAGTTCTGTTCCTTTTTCTGCCCAATCTCAGAGACCATTATATAATTATGTTACTTTATCTACCCAATCTCAGAGACTATCTAATAGTTCTGCTCCTTAGTCTGCCGATTCTTAGAGATTTTCAAAAAGTGATAACTAAGGTTATTGATTTAAAATAGAAAGTAGAATTTCCCGAAAAATTTGAAATATCCTTCGATTTTACCGGAAAGTGGTATATGTTATTCATGGTGGCGCAATACCTAGTGCGTTTATTAATTATCGGCTAAATAGATATAGATACAAGAGGTATTCTTGATTCCCAAGATAAGATGATTAGGTACTTAAATGTGGTAACACTGTAAATGTCCTCTCGAAGACGGCAATCTTCACAACTTTTGTGAAAACTATTGTTAATAAATGATATGATATGCCGAAAACTTAATTAAATGTCCATAAATTCAATAGTTCGTAACAAAATGTTTTGAATTTAGGTCAATATATTTATAACTGTGTCAGAAAGTTATACTAAAATTTTCAGAATAATCGGATAATGAGCACGATGTAGAAATTGCCGAAAATGGGCAGAAATTTCCAAATGATATTGGTATTGCCATCTATCGGCTAAGCTTTAGGAGCTAGACAAACCATTTTCAGCATATTAGCTTCTATATTCATTTGACCGATTTTTTGATTGTCAAATCTTCTGCAATAGCACTGACTGCTCCATAAAAACTCCAATTGGTAGTCAATCATTTCCGGTTCTTTCATACTCTTTGAAAACCTTCAAATTCATTTCTATTTGTATAAAAAATTTCACGAAGTTTTCAGTTTTCCTTTCCGTTTTCCTATACTTAGTTTGGCTTTGATTTTTAACCTAGAAATTGTGAAAAATTAGGAAAAACAAACGCTGTTGGTCGGTTTGACTTTCGGTTAGCTTTTCCGCTTTGACTTTGCTTTATTTCGTTAGTTCTGCTTTGCTTTTCTTTGCGTTTTCCTGGTAATTGAATACATTTTCTGCCAAAAAAGAAACTCTCTTCTCGGGGGGACGCGATTTTTTGTCTGTAATTAGCGGTGTTTAGCCTTTTGATGCCCAGAAAATTACCCAAAAATGATCAACAGTAAAAACAATGTTTCTTTGAGCTCAAAATTGGAACAGAAAACAAAAGGCGTGAAAATAATAAATACGTATATCTATTATGACAGTTTTTCTTTTGTATTGTTTTCGGATTGGAAAAATGACTAGGCAAATTGTTGCACAACTGTTCCACAACTGTTGCATGCAAATTATTTTGCTTTCTTAGAAATGTATGTGATTTTGGTACGACCACTCAATGCATTTCAGGTTAATTTCTTGGTTTATCAAGCGATTGTTATGAAATTTTCAGAATAGGTAATTGATTCCATCTGCGGTTTATAAAGTGATTTTGATATATCTTGCGCAATAATGGCAATTGTTATTACATTTTCATTATTTATGAGGAAAATGGGTTAATTTTCAATCAATTAATTTCGATTTTTTCAAGAAAAAACAATTTGATAACATTATCGAATCCAATTCCAATATTATATGGCCAAAAGAACCCCATCGGGTCAAAGCCCAAATCTCTTACACTATTGCACATAATTTTTCTAAAAGACTTTATTATGATATAATCAGGAAAGGTTTTGATGCCTCCAAGAAGGTTTTTTGAATTTCTGTTCTTAACTTTTAAATTTGTACCGATTTTTTGGCGGATTTAGACCAGAAACTCAAATATTTTTGAATTTACCACTCAAACTATTCGCCTTTTTCTTTATGCTCCTTTTAAACTCTTTCTTTCAATCCCATCCTTCATTTTAGCCATTCCTAACTGAACCGCCAAATAGATATAAAATAATCTTGATAAACAGATTCATGGCTTCACTTTGTACAGTTTTTAGATCAAATTTCCACCCAAAAATCATTCTATTTTACAGTTTACAATCCCAATAGCCCTCCTGCCTCTATTTCCATAGAGCCAAACATAATATTTACCCTCGCCCAGTTTAATGCAAGATATACGGGCATATTAGCTCCTCCTACGTCTGCCCTGCTCCCCCAGCGCCCACTAATTAATATATCAAAATGCGACGACCTCGAGGAGGCTTTTGTTTGACTTTGGCCCCACAGAGCGCCACGCCCCATCCCGCCCATACGCCCCTCGAAGGCCCGGCGGGGGCCTGGAGAGGCGTCTAAAATGCTGTTGGATAAATATTTGGCATAAAACTGATTTTCGGTTCTGCCTTCGCCTGTTGCTCTTGTCTTTTGCCTGAAATTTTCATAAACTTGAAATGCGCATTCTTTTCGGGTTCGTTGGGGTCTCTGGGGCGTTAGGAGGGGGCTTTGTTTATAAACATTTTGCGAATGGACTGTAAATAAATCATTTTAACACTTGCCCCATTTGACCAGCACCTCGCTTCCGCAAATATTGGAAGATCGCAAACTGCAATTTGTGGGTCAGAGATCAAAGGCAGACGGACCAAAGCTCATAGCTATGGCACACGGTGTGCAGCATAAACTCGGGCGAGTGTAAACAAAACCAGGCGGAAAATTTATGCACATGGAGTAATAATACAATCTAGAATTACGCCTTTTGGGCAGATAAATACTGGGTTATACATATGGGGTGGATAGAGGGAAGGTCGGAGTACAATTGTATTCAAAAGTTGTATGTATAATATGGCTTCTAAGTTTCTTGGGTGAAGTTTTTAAATAGGAAATAAGTCAATGGTTCCTAAGTAAATGAACTGATTTCAATTAATTAAAGTTGCAAAATAAAATTTTCTGGACTTTTTATCAAGTGGTTCATGGGTTCACTCAATGGGTTCACTCGATAAACTAAAGCTTCCAATGTTTCCATAATTTGTTTCTTTAGCTGCATTTCCTACAAGAATTTTAGGCATCTTCCCATTTCTCCTATCAAGCTAATAATCCCAAGAGAAACTGTGCCAGATGGACTCTTATGAGATACGCGAATTCCATAATCCATATTCAAATTTTCTTGTAAAAATTGTAAGGTATATTTTTTTTGGAAAAGCCAATTTCGTAGATGGGGCCTCAGTGGATCAGTGGGTAGCGCACTGTCCCTCCCGCCAAACAAGAGGTGCGAGTTCGAGTCCCGCTCATATCGATAAACATGACACTCCTAGAAAAACTAGGTTGTGGCGTAGGACTTGAAAACCACCCACGTAAAAAGAAGTTCTTCAGTGAAGGAAGCAAAAATAAAGATAATAATGCTTCAGGCTTTGACCGGATAAGATTGTTATGGCCATATAATAATAATAATTTCATAGATTGAACACACTTTTCCATAATATTGAGTTGAGCCCGCAAGATGGGTGCTCATTAGATTGTGAAACATTTTTCACACATGGCAACATGGAAACTGTCAGTAAGATGGGTTGTTATGAAAGGCCTTCTGGGAAAGCGTCGTAGACCTCTAAAAGTTACCTCCAAAAGGAAATGAATTTGATTTGACCACGTCCATCCGATTGTCTATTAGCCATCTAGTTTCTCAGTTCTTGAGCTATGGTACTAAAACTTGGAACTGGGCATTCTTTACTATCTGCCAGCACACCTGGCAGACACGGCGGTCCATATATCATTTCACTTAGATTCAGGAGAATCGGATTACTATATCATATACATAGCTGACATATAACAATAAGTCAGATTTTTTCATATTTCCCATGTTTCTCAAGAAATTGTATTAAATTGGACACAATCTGAAGATTCTGTGATATTTTAGATCGCTTCACCAAGTTTTGAAAAGGTTCTGACCACTATATCTTATAGCTGTCTTATAATTATGTCTTATATTCCCCATCATTTACAAGTTATTAGATGAAAAGCTAATACATATGTAAGATTGTTTATTAGATATGACAGACAGCTTAGCCAATATTCCGTGTCAAAGATAATCTTTCCTTACAACTTCTAAAGAATCGAATTTTAGTAGAAAATGCTATACGTAAGCGGGCTTCTTTTCATGAGAATATAACGCTGTCTTTCTGAACTTTTAAGTAGGATTCTCATAGCTTTCTCCAAGTAGTCGAAGCGATTTTGACCTGCCTTAAACCCCAACTCCAGATAGTGCACCTGCCCAAGTCTGGGTCCTCGAAAGAACATCGAATACTATGGATTACCTGCAGCTTTAATCGCTCACTTGTCGTTCACACTCGGGCAATAAATGTATTATTTTTTCCCCATTATTGCCCTACGGACTCGGCTCATTTGGTCAACTCTCTGCGGGCGCCGACAGTGTTTGTTTGTCTTTTAACTTTTGTAAATCCCATTCAACTTGTCATATATATTTTTTCGGAAAACTCATTTGATGTCAGGATTGTAAACAATTCCCGTTTATGACTTTTACTCTGTGTGTGGCGTGTAAATAAATGAAAACTCAATGAGAGAATCGAAATTGAAATTAAAATTGAAATTAGAATGAAAATCTCAGCCGGACAACGGCACACAGAAATTTCCGACAAATAAATCATAATCAAACGAGGCACGTGTAATGAGTGGACCGCTGCGGTGCGGTTCGGGAGGAGGTGGGTGGGATTGGGATGGGATTGTGGTAAAGGGGTGAAGGGGTGCAGGGGAAACTGTGCGGAAAATTGGCGCCGCGTGGAATGTTGGGCTATAAATAGCGATCTTAGCAAATAACCCAACACTGGCAATTGTAACAGTATATTTCCAAGAACAATGCACAATGACAAAAGATAAACAGGATGAATGGTTGAATGGATGAATGGATGACTGGATGAATGGCTGGATTGATGACTGACTGGACGTGGAATGGGCGGGGAGGTGTGTGACACGACTCTCGGGCCTCTGGCATAATTATTACATTCGGAATTTCAACTGAATTACAGTTGATTTTTCTTTTCAAGAGTTTCAATTATGGTCACATTTCTGTTGTTTTCCTCCCAAACTTTTTGCCTTTGATCAGGCTTATGTCAATGAAACTTCTCCGAAACAGATTTTATTGTTTTCCCAAAGTAATCAAGCCTCATTTTTAGTTCAATATTTTGCAAACTCTTAACTCTATTTAAAGAAAAGTACATAAAGTTGAAATGCTTCCTTTAAACAGGTGCTTGACTTGATTTTAATTACAGTCGAACTTCTCTATAGCGAACTTCTATACAATGAAGCTCTCCCTATTATGAATTGATTTCAAGCACACAAATTTTTTGTTCCAATTTCATTTCAAGGGATTTTCTAGTCCCGAGAAATTCATTATAGGGAAGTTCGACTGTATAAAAAATGAAACACTTGAAAAAGTTCTTTGATAACTTTCTAAGAGTTCCTTTTGAAGACGAAACAAATAAATATTTAAATATCATTGTGCATTTTTCACCATCCGTCAATTTTGGTCCGTTTCCGCAAATTCTAGATCATATAACTTGTGTGTTTCTGATTCGATTGTATTGAAATTTTAGAAATAGTTTTATGATATGGTCATATGTTAAGAAGTGTACATTTCATAGCCTATGATTCAATTTTCGGGAAGTTATTTATACCCTAATAATGTTCAAGTCTCAAACCTGAACTCCTGCCCAAATTCCCCTTTTCTGAGATACTTTTCCATTTTAGACCACATAAAAGCGATTTAATCATCTTGCAGATTTGGGGAATGATTTTTCTCATTTCCATTCTTACCATACCCCATATCTTGTCTTTTTTATGCCCTAAAAAGTCTCCACTCTCACCACTGGTGAATAAACAACTGTAGAGATTACAAAAAAGCCTTGACAAAAGCTGTTCTGCACATCCCTAGAACATGATATAACCATCATGTAATCCCAACAGATCAGATAATAAAATTATTCCGAAATTGTAGCTTAGTTTCTTTTCAGTTTTTTATCCATTAACAATTTTAAGAACAAACAACCAAAATCAAGAAAAAGTTTTGCCAATATTTGCATTGTTGGGGATTCAGCAATCGGGACTAACTGTAGCCTGGATGGAGCCCATAGCCTGTGGCCCGATCTTGTTTGAACCTGGGACTTATCTTCGCGAGGAACTGGCATCCGACTGATTCTGTTCATCGATGAACTCATGCAGATCCTTCAAGATTTCACGAATGAAGATTATATCCTCGTAGATCCTCAGATTGTTCAAGTAGAAACGATCGAGCAGCTGCTGACACTCGGCGACACCGGAACGCAAGGAACGAAACTGTTGCTCCTTGAGTTCATTTTGTATGCCCTCCAGCAGCAGAGCCATGGAGGCTTCACTTAGGCATTTCTTGGGTCTCCGCAAATGATGCTTACCCGTTGGATCCGGCGGTATTGATACTTGGTCCGTTTGTAGATCCGATTGCAGTCCGGATTGAAATTCGGATTGCATTTCCGATTGCAAATCAGTTGGCAATTCGGAACGCAGTTCGGAAGCCAGTTCGGACTGTAGTTCGGACTGGAATTCGGATTGCAGCTCGGTTTGTAGTTCGGACTGTATTTCCGATTGGATCACCGCCAGCTGTTCGGATTGACGACGATGTAGACGCTGCAGTTCCTGCAGCTGCAGCTCACGCCTCTTCTCCTCCAGAATGCGACGCACCACACCGCTGATCGTGTCGCAAATTTGATCATCCATGGCGAATACTTGGATACTTTTCCGGGAAAACTAAACAACAACGCACGTCTACACAATAACAAGAGAGAGAACCGCGAAATAAATTCCAACAAAAAATGGAGAAAAAGGAAAGTTAACGTTTTAACACACAAAAACTATACAAAGAATTTGGACAATTTTTCGATTTTACTATTTTACTAATGTTGTTTCTCTACGAGCAGTTGAACTAATACTGAACTGTCTGAGGCGAGAGACCCGAGACAGCCTGCTCTGAACTGAAGTATTCCAAAGGGGCCTACTTGGATGGGTATTTTAGTCTAAGATTTTTGGGTTCTCTCTCCAGGCACCTATCTGAGGCAGACGAAACTCAAGAAAGAAGTCAAGAAAATCGAATATGGTATTTCGATAACAATGCATTCAATGCTTGTCAAGCATTTGGGCATGGAGCTTGAGAAACAAATATTGAATCGGCATTAAACATTACTCGATAACCTTATAATGAAGATCGTCCTGAGACATTTTTAACTACTGAACGCCTGAGTCCAAGCTTGGAAGTTTTTGAAAATTTTTTAAATGACTCTAACCCAGACAAATCCAGTCGGATTTCAGAGTCTTATGCCATTTTCGACTTGTGAAACTGTGGAGAATCGGATATTCAGTCTAGAAAAAAAATTGTATTCAGATTTGACCAAAATATACAAGCATAAAGTAAGAGAAAATCTCAAAAGTGGTATTTTTGAGAATATTTAAATGACAGTAACTCGGCCAAACCATGTCGGATTTTGGAATATTATACCTTCCCGTACTCATAGAAGCGTATAGAATCAAAATTATTCGAAATTTTTCGATTTTAAAATTTAGGCCATTTTGACAATTTTTCTAGGGTCACCCCTTGATTTTTTTCGATGATTTTCTGAGATTGAAATGTTTTGATGCGAATCGATAGTACTAATCGATACAAGTTTGGAAAGGTTTAACATTCCAAGATCGGCTAAGATTTGGCCAAGATATGTGAGTTCAAATGGGACTATATCCTTAAAAAAAAGCCTCTTTTAGTATTTAATATGACTCTAACTCAGCCAAATCCAGTTGGATTTCGGAATGTTATGCCTTTTTTGAATCGCGAAAATGTGAAGGATAAATACCTGGCTATAATGTTTATATTATCCAAGATTTGGACAAGATATTTAAGCATAAAGTTGAAAAATACCTCAAAAAATTCACTTTAAAAATTTTTGTTGTAATACCTGTAACTCGGCCAAATCAAGTCGGATTTTGGAATTTTATACCTTCCCGTACTCGTGGAAGCATATAGAATCAAAATTATTTGAAAATTTTTGATTTTAAAATTTAGCCCATTTTGACAATTTTTCTCAATTTTTTTCACCCCTTGACATTTTTGACATTTTCGATGATTTTCTGAGATTGAAATGTTTTGATGCGAATCGATAGTACTAATCGATACAAGTTTGGAATGGTATAACATTCCAAGATCGGGCAAGATTTGGCCAAGTTATGTGAGTTCAAAGTTAAAAATTTTTGTAAAACATGGGAAATATGTATAAAACCAACTTTTAGTTATATGACAGCTATATAATATAGTGGCCCGATCCTTTTGAAAATTGGTCGTAACATAAGAAATAGTCAATTTCAAGAGAGTGTCAAATTTAATTGAAATAGGCTAAATAATAAGGGAAATATGGGCAAAACCGACTAGCAAATATATCATACATATGGTCTTCCGATTCGGCCGGTTCCCACAAAAGTGCAGCATATTTGCATAAGAAGACAAATGGACTATTTTCCTCGAGAGAAAAACTGAGACAATTTTTGTAAAATTAACAGAATTTTTCCGTGTTGTAAAATTTGCAAATTCTGTGGAAAAAGCTAGTTTTACTCACACCTAAGTAGCTTTTTTGAAGACAAAAAGTTTGAACTGAAACAAAATCCATGAAATTCGATGGTTTAGTTTTCGCTTGATCCCTTTTATTAAAATTATTATATGGCCAATACCAGCGGGTCAAAGCCTGAAGCATTATTTTACATTATTTCCGCTTCCTTCACTGAACAATTTTTTTTTACCTGGTTGGATTTCAAGTCCTAACGCCACAACCTAGTTTTTCTAGGAAGGGCATGCTTATCACCATGAGGGGACTCGAACTCGCACCTCATGTTTGGCGGAACAGTGCACTATCCCCTGGTCCACCGTGGCCCCATTCACGTCTTGACCCCTTTTGGGTTTGGTAAATGTGCCGGCTACGCCTCTGGCCTCAAGGCTGCTGCTGCTGTTGCTGGTGTTGCAGCTGCAGGCGGGTGTTGCAAGCTGTCATGGCCTTGTGTCCGTTTCTTCTTCAATTGCAAAGCTTTGCCTGGCGCATGGCGTCACTATCTGTGTCCAGGTGAAGGTTATAGCCACCTCCTCATCTCTCATCCTGCTTCAGCTACCCCTGCCCCCCTTCTCCACCACTCTCTTTCAACACATTTCTAATCAACACACTTTACTTCAGCTTTAATTGCCACATCCACCTGCCTCCCTCCGCCTCCCCCGGATCCGGCTGCTGCTCAACCGGTTCACCTGCTCATGTTTAATTAATGCAATTTCGTTCGAGTCGAGTGCACTTTTTATTTGGCTAATTTACAACACTGGCACAATCGAAAGCTGTGTACCTTAGCCATGGCTCTCTGGCCCTGACGGAACTTCTCTACAACAAGTAAGAAAGCTCTAGTCGAGGGAGCTCGACTACGAGATACCCTGATCCCAACAATACAGTCAGAAACGCTTCATATTGTAACACACACACGCACACACTTATACCCTAGAAAGCTGGGTCAAGCGGCCTGCCCATAGGTGACTTTTTACACTCTTTTGCGAATAACTTCTCTGTTTACGATCCGATCGACTTGAAACTTTCAGAGCAACATATATCCCATGTGTGAAAACCCGTGTGAAAATCGTGTTTAAAATCAAAAAAATACACTTGTTATCTAATTTTTTTGATTTTTAGGTGAGGGGTCGTGGCATCCAAAATTTGAGAAAATCGATTTTGCGTATTATCCATACAAATCTACCTGCCGAATTTCGTGCCACTAACTATAAACGTTTAGCCACCAGGTGTTATTATACATTTTTCACCTTTCGCCATTGTAGCCCATTTCCGGCCACTTCTGAGTCTTATAACTTCGGTGTTTATGATCTGATCGTTTTTAAATTTTCAGGATTGGTTAATGACATAGTCATAAATATATATTGTGAACTTTGAATCATTATGACAAGGATTGTAGAACTTATAAGCACGCTTTTTAATTTAGAATGGGAAGATGCAATATTTTTTGATGTCACTCTCGGCATAGGGTCTGAAGGCACCAACATACCAAATTTCACGATTTTAGAATAAAAATTGTGGCAGTTATACACATTTCCTTACTTACCGGGAAAATGGAGGGGTGTATCAAAATTTTCGGAAATTCATTCTACAGTTTTTAATCATGACCCCAAATACCAATTTTGGAGCCGATAGCTCTACGTATATTATGCTCAAAAACAAATGTATCGATTATCGGGCAAAAGGGGCGTGGCATCTAAAATTAAAAATAAACTTGAGCTGCACATGATATATACGGATCTTCACGGGAAGTTTATACGCTCTAGCTCTTGTGGTCTCTAAGGATTCTGCTTTCGGACGGACAGGCATACAGACGGGCAGGGCTAAGTCGACTTGGCTATTCATACGGATCAAGAATATATATACTTTATGGGGTGTGGCACGCCTCCTTCTGCCTGTTACATACATTTCACAAACTTATGATACCCTTCATAAAAATGTTTAATTGGGATCAGGGTAGAAAAACGATATGTATATCTATATCTATAAGGGACCTCAGTGGATCAGTGGATAGCGCACTGTCCCGCCAAACAAGAGGTGCGAGGTTCGAGTCCCACTCATGTCGTTAGGCATGACTCTCCTAGTAAAACTAGGTTGTGGCATAGGATTTGAAATCCACCTACTTCAAAAAAAAGTTCTTCAGCGAAGGAAGCTAAAATAAAGTAAAATAATGCTTCAGGCTTTGATCCGATGGGGTTTATATGTATCTATATATATTTTTACAGTTCTGTTGGCAAACACACTAAAGTTTTAACTTTCAGTTGAACACATTTTCTTCCAGTAAAGTCCCTCCCCGCAGTTCCCATTTCCCTGGCTCCCTCTCTAATTATATACTTAGTTCTAATAATTCAGCCAACTGTCAGCTGCAGTTGCAATCAAAGGAAAAGCAAAGAAAATGAAAATGAAAAGAAAAACGCAACTACTTTTCCTTTTCTCTCTCTTTTTTTTTTTTTTCAATTTATATGAAATTTCATTTTAGTTTTTCTCAGCAGGAAAAAGAACTTATTGTAAAATCCCCAAAGCAGGCAAAAAGCTTGACAAAAGTTTTGGCAATGCCCAAAGTTTTTAATTCCGAGCACGCCCCCAGACCCTGTCGTTATATGCAGGCTCTGCCGGAAAACCCTGCCTGCCTGCCTGCCTGCCTGCCTGCACCCCTCTACCCTCGCTGCACCCGGAGCAGACCCAATCTATCCACTCTGAGCCGAATGCAATGTTGTTATTTTCCCTTAAAATATATTTATACCCTGTAATTGCAGCAAGTGAATAATGGGGAGGGGCTGAAGAAGAGCTGCCAGCTCATACCTCAATGTATAATTCTCAACTTGTTGAGGGGAAGAAAAATTGGACTTTTTATAGTTTCTCCATTGAATCACTGGGAATATGGGGTTAAAATAGTCCTGTTTACTGTGGGATACTCTTATGGACTGCTTTCCGACATCTACTTAGTTTTGCATCCTTAACAAAGATGGGTCCAAAATTGTTTTTCGATTGAAGGAAAACTAGTCTTTATACGAAGAGGATGAAGACAATGTCATCATTTTCTGGCACTGACTCCTCATCCTTCTGCTTCCTGTTTGAATCTAAGATATCTAATTATCCCAATGCCTTGATGAAAGGCAGCTTTATATCTCTAGCAGTTTTCTATGAAGTTTCAATAAGTTATCTAAAGTTCAGAGAGCTTAGATCGTAGTCTTATGAAGATGTAAGACGTCTTTAAGCGTAAGGGCCTCGGTGGACCAATGGATAGTGCACTGTCCCGCCAAACAAGAGGTACGAGTTCGAGTCCCGCTGATGTCGATAGGCATGACCTTCCTAGAAAAACTAGGTGGTGGCGTAGGCTTTAAAATCTACCCACGTAAAAAAGTTCTTCAGTGAAGGAAGCAGAAATAAAAACAAATAGTGCTTCAGGCTTTGATCCGATAGGGTTGTTATAGCCATATAATAATAATAATAAGACGTCTTGAGAAACAAGCAACAGCAAAATTTGACTTCATCAAGACGACCAGTTGTTTTCTTAAGGTATCTCATAGTCGTTCACTCCCACTTCAAGCATATTCTACTTGATTTCTCGTTGCTGTTTTTGCATCGTCAGCGTAGAGCAAAAATTTAATTTAATACTTTTTAAGCGCATTAATTACTCACATACACACACACATACAGACCCTATATAGTATATATACCATATATTATATTTCGATGGTATAAACACAACTGTTTGTACTGTCTGTCTGAGCATACCGATTAAATTTAGCTGGAAAACTTATGGTTTCACAGTTGTTTTCACTTGGGACTGCTGTTTAAAGACAATTCTGATTCTGAAGAAAGTCTGCGCGAATTTGGATGGAAAGGTTTCTGAAAGAGAATCGGTTTCGGCTTATAAGTAATTGTCATCAACGCATGTGGATTAGTATTTTTATAAACCTTCCGGTTTAAACACTGACAGACTTTGTCTATAAACCAAAACTTTGTCAAGGTACTAAGTCGAAATCTGCTAGGCGAATCCCAATGTCAAAGCCCAGAGAATCAGGTCAGCTGAATTATAAATTTTCGATTTCTTTTTAAAAACTTAGAAATCCTTGCAAAGTTGAGGTTAGTAATATGAAAGCTTGAATTTCTACACATTGCTTTAAAAGTGTTTCGAAGGTGTCTGAATAAACTTTCAATCAAGTATCTCAAATCGTCGCTGTTATATTTGATCGATTCATTATCCTGGAAATGGCTTGGCGGGAAAATAAAGCTCCTATTTCGTTTGGCACGCACCCGCATCGAGCGATGTTTTCAATTCAATGATTCCCAAACTTTTCGGACTGCCTTCATTAATTTTGGAAACATTGATACAAAGAATTAAGGTACGTCTTCGATGAAATTCTCAAATAATTTCTTAAATTTTGGAATCAAAAAAGAGTAATTTACTCAACGAGTTTTGGTTAATATGTGAAACAGCGAGAACTTAGTTGCGAGAAATTTGAATTGTTAACAGTGAAAGAAAGAGGAATGAAAGAAGAATGAAAGAAGAATGAAAGAAGAAAGAAAGAAAAAAGGAAGAAAGAAAGAAAGAGAGAAAGAAGAAAGACACGTGAATTAAAGAAGAGAGAAAGAAGTAAGAAAGAAGTAAGAAAGAAGAAAGAAAAAAGAAAGAAAGAAGAAAGTAAGAAGAAAAAAAGAAGGAAAAAAGAAAGAAGAAAGAAAGAAGAATGATTGAAGAATGGATGAAGAAAGAAAGAAGAATGAAAGAAAGTAGAAAGAAAGTAGGAAGAAAGAAGAACGAAAGAATAAAGAATAAAGAAAGGAAGAATAAAGAAAGCAGAAAATCGCAATAATTAAAGAAGATAGAAAGAATGAAGAAAGTAAGAAAAAAAGAAAGAAAGAAGAACGAAAGAAGAAAAGAAAGAAAAATATTGATATCCTGTGATATAAATATATTATATAGAAAATATGGGTAGAAACGAAAATTCATTTCTATGGGAATCTATATAATATAATGGCCCAAACCGATTCACAAAATCTGTGGGATCCCAGTTCATCTCAGACTCCGCTTAGATCATGCGACTATTTTCTGTGGGGTTAAACAAAGATCAAAGTCTATAAGAATGATTCGAAGATGTGTCTTACAAAGTCAACCAATTTCAATTGATATATTAGGTGAATTAGGGGACTCGGTGGACCGGTGCACTGTCCCACCAAACAAGAGGTGCGAGTTCGAGTCCAGCTCATGTCAATAGGCATGACCCTCCTAGAAAAACTAGGCTGTGGCGTAGGATTTGAAATCCACATACGTAAAATATGTTCTTTAGCGAAGGAAGCAGAAATAAAGACAAATAGTGCTTCAGGCTTTGAACCGATGGTGTTGTTATGGTCATATAATAACATAAGGTTAATGATAAGATGATGCTAAGCTAGACGACCAATTGCAACGGTGTTTCGAGCCCCAAAATATGGACGAAAGTCTGAAACTTCTGCGGGCATAAACACAATCCTATTGAAATGAAATATTTTGAAAAACTTCGAATCACACGCCTTAAAGGAACACACCCTCTATAAGTACTCAAAAGCTCAGCGATTTGTGCTAAATACCCCCTGAAAACCCGCTCGTAAATCCCTCCATTTAAACCCTTTGACACCGCGCATTGCTCTCCAACTGGCAACTGCCGACTGGCGACTGACTTATACATAATATATGGCAATATAGCATATAAATTTCCACACCCTACGGCTAAGCATTACGGGTTTAACCCATTTAATTGGATAAGACTCGGAAATGACATGGAATTCTTGCTACATTGATGAAATGAACAACAACAACAAAGAGAGGAAAATTGCAGTAAATAAAATGAAATTGCATTAAAGTTTACATTGTCCAACTTAATACCCAGTGAATGCCTCACGCCATGCCATGCCACGCCCCAAGTGCCCCACGCCCCAAGGCCCCAGGCTGGCCGCCCCCGGCTCGTCCCCCAACGATTAGTGGCAAATGAATGGGAAATTGTAATGCAGACAATAAATTGTACAAAGTGCAGAAAATATTGCTGTTTATTTTATTCGCTTGTTGCTTATTGTCATCGACCGACGACAATGTCGGATCACGTCACGCACACCTCCACCTCCAGCTCCACCTCCAGCTCCAGTGCCCTCCTCCTCCTCCACCTCCTCCGGCAGCTCTGGCTCCCAGCTCCCAGCACAGCCATGACCTATGCGACGAGGTGGCAACTTTGCAGCTTATTCCATTGTATTTGCCAACTGGCTGGCCACACTGACACACACACACTGTGCCACCTGCTCGCCCCTCTCTCTCTTTCTTGTCACTTGTCACTCGCCCTCCACTCTGACCATGAGCTTAACCCACTCCGTCGGACCCACCTTCGTCCACCCCCCGAACCCTTTGTTGCATGACATTGTTACCTTTAAATGCTGCTCGAGTCCCGCCAACAACAACAACATCTACAACTACAACAACAACCTACAACAACAACCTGCAACAACACGTGGCACGTTCATAATGTGTTGCCTAAAATAACGCTAATGGCGAGCCTCTTTCGCCAGCCCTTGCCGCTTCCTTCCGCCCCTTGCCAACCCCTTGCCCCGCCTCACCTCGCCTCGCCGTACTCAAGGACTCAAGGACTTTGAGCATCCGAAAGTGCAGCCTTTATATGCAGCTGCTGCTGCTGTCCATTGTGCAACGAGGCACGCAGCCATTTCATACACTTTTCTCAGGAATTCTACAGACCTTTCCAGTTTCAAGCACATCCCAAGAGTATATTTTCCCTAAAGTGCATCTCAAAGTAAACCGAACTTTCTATATTTTCTTTGGTATTTCCCCAAAAATTAGCTGATTTCAGAAAAATAATCTACTTTTAGCTGAGTTTTTAGATCCTTCGACTTAAAAGAAATAAAGCGCAAACTGTTGAAGAACAACGTCCCAAAGAAAACAGGACATTTTTGGCATTTTTTCCAAGCAGAGTCTATGTCAGCCCTCTGTTCGACCTTCAGACTTGTCCGGACGGACGGACAGACAGACGGACAGTGCTAAATCGACTCCGCTATTGATCCTGATCAAGAATATATATAATTTATGGTGTCTGCAACGCCTTCTTCTGCCTGTTATATACATTGGTACCCTTCATACAAATTTTCAATTGGGATCAGAGTTTAAAAAAAAACACTTTCAAGTTAAATTTTCAGTTCTTTCAGTTCATCTAACGCGAAAAATTTCAAGGATTATGTCCCAGAAGACACAGAAATTTTTGGCATTTTACCAAAAAGCCTTTAATTTCATACTAAATTTTCAGCTTTCTTTCTCTCTGTGCAATTTCAAGATCATTCTACTTTCAATAGAGTTCAAAAGAGTTTCATTCCAAAGAAAACAGTACTCTTTAGATTGCTTCTGTATAAAGTATATTTCAAAATAAACTCTTTCCAATTCAATTTTCAGAGCTTTGAGTTTATATATAGCAAATATTTTCAAGAACTGCGTGCCAGAGTATGCGGGATTTTTTAACATTTTAATAAAAGAAAAATCTACACTGAAAAATCTACACTATTCAGTTTAATTTTCCAACCTGTCTAGTTTCAATAGAGTGCAAAAGTTTGTCAAAAATTCAAATTCATATTCAAGAATAATGTCCCAAAGTAAACAGAACTTTTTTTCACTTCGATAAAAAAGTTTATTTCATGCAAAATGGACAACTTTCAGTTCAGACCTTTCTTGTTCAAATAGAGTTAATTTGAGGTTTCCCAAAGTAAAAGGGACTTGTGAGTATTTTCATGTTATATAAAAAGTTTATTCCATGCAAAATACACACTTTCCAGTTCCAATTTTCAGACCATCAAGTTTACTCTTAAACGCAAAGTGTTAGGAACTATGTCCCAAAGTAAACAGAACTTTTTTTGCCAATTTGTTATAATAACATCTGAATTTTCTTCAGAGAAACAAATCTCGTCGAGTGCTACTACAGTTTGGAATGGATTGAATATAAGACATATATAGAATGATTTGAATTCATTGTTATAAAATTAACATATAAGTCCCCAAACTGGAGGAAGAGAATTTAGGTAGAACTCTATTACAATTTGGAATTTACTAAACACCAACAGGATTGTAATTTGTGAGAAGAACTCTATATCAATTTGGAATTAACATACTGGAGATTTCTCCGAACATTTGACCTGATGTATGGGAAATTAACTCATAAGGCCCCAGCCTAGGGTAAAATGTTTCTAGCAAAACGCAGTTGCAGTTTGGGAAGCATTGAAACCAACAGCCGTAACATAATTTCTGTACACATTTGATAGTCTTTACAGTTTGAGATGTACTGAAAAGACGATTTGTCCTAACTAAAACTGCACATTCGAATCTTAAATTCAAATTTTCCACAAATATTTGCGCATAAATTCAATATCCTCTCATGCATTTTGCAACCCGATGCGGCAGGTTCCGCCCTCAGCTCTGGCCCAGTTTGAGCTCGAGGCCCATTTGGTTCAAAAGGTTCATGAACTAACTCGACTAATTGATACATCCTCGTTGCAAAAGGATCAATCGATTTGCCTGCATTAACTCAATTTCGACAAGAGCCGGCCGGGCCGTACGTCAATAGGTGCAACTTTAGAACCAGCTTCAAGTAGGCTGACCTAGTTCCAACCTGATGACTGGCAACGTCCCCACGTTCCCCGTTCCCCGTTCCCCCGTCAGGCAGCCTGACCTAGTCCAAGCCAACGCGTTGTTGTGCACTAATTAAAGGTTTCCCCACTCTTTGGGCTTTAATGCAACACCGATGCTGGCTGAACTGTCCGAGCTGTGCCACCTTTCCGACCTGTCCGAGCTGTCCAAGCTCTCCCACCTGCCCGACCTTCCCGACTTTCGAGCGATTTCCTTGCGATTCTTATATCAATTTCATGTCCATCTTCTACCGTCCATCATCCACCTTCCACCTTCTTTCATGGGATGGGATCCCTCTTAGGTCCTATGTAATTTTTATTTAATTTCCTTTATCTGATTTTGTTGTTCCATTTGCCCCGGTGATTGGCTGCAGTTTATTTGCCCCTTTCCCTCGCCGCCTCCTGACTCCTGTCTCCCAGTCTCCCTGTGTACTCCATTCATTTGGCTTAATATCCATCATCCTGTCACTGTCTCTGTCCAGCCTCTGCGTCCTTGCAGCATGTGGCAACCTCTCGTCCTGCTTGTGTTTGTATTTGTATTTGTAATTGTCCTTAAACAACAACAAAATCAATTCAATTAAAAGCTCATTAAATATAATTGTCCACAACAATCGATAGAAAGTCTATTTGCTTGCAACACCACCCCCCTGCCCGCCCTCAGCATCCTGTGGCAACTTTAACTTTAACTCAATGTCCTGTCGCCCATCGCCTGTTGCCTTTTACCTGCCACAGGACCTTTTTGCTGCCATTACAAAATTATTGGCAAATTAGTGGAAATGCTTTATGATTTTGTTAACACACCTGTCCCCCTTTCCCCCACCTGTCCCACCTCCTGCCTTATATGTTATATGGCCGCATGTCCCTAGGCCGCACACGCACTCCAGGAAGCCCTCGAAGTGCCCCCAAACGCAGACCGAATCCCCCGTTCCGCCTCCTGCCGAACGGAAGCTGTTGTCTAAAGTGAAAAACCAAAATAAATACGCAAAATTATGCGCAAGTCGAAGATTTAATACACTCACAGCTAATTCGATTATAGGCACATTTGTGGGGCTTCAACGACGACGACGACATACCCTTTCCTTGGCAATGAGCAAAAACTATGCTCATTTCAAGGGAAATTGTTGAACAAATAGTTAAAATTATCATAAATTATAATTCAAAAGGATAACAGACTAAGAAATAACGACAAAAACATATATCGATAGTTATCGATATAAAATTTACTGAGCTGCAAGCACAAAATATGTATCGATCGATTCAAGCAATTGGAAATTATTGATAACACAGTCGAATCCCGATAATTTGTCCCGAGCTTAATCGAAAATCGCGATAATTCGCATAAATTCGTAACCCCCTAAAAAATACCCCATTAATAGAAATCTCGTAAATTAAAAACTCGTCTAAATCGAAAAAATTTCAAACCCATTTCAAATTCAAAACTAATATATACAATAAAGAGCTAATCGATAAAAATGTATATCGATAGTTATTGTTCTGAAACATTAAATTTTATACATAGACCAAAATCGATCAAATTTTCGATAACAAGCCAAAATTTAGTTAAATTTCTAATCAAAAGAGTGTTTATCGATAGTAAATGTTGCTAAGCAAAAAGGTATATCATCACTAAAAAATTACCCAATATGAAAATCTATTAATATCAATAATAAAAATCTGTCAAATACTGGATAAGCTTAGGCCATATAAACTTGATCCTAAATACTAAGAATGTTATGTATTAACTTCCCTACCGATAAAAAATATGTATATCGATAGTAAAAGTTTTCAATTCGCAAAAAGCTATCAAATTTCCCATAGATTGAAACTCACAAACATGAGTTTTTCTCTTATCGATAACAACAATATATAGCTAAAGTTATTTGAAGCCAACCAACAACACCTTTTGAGTAGACACAATCGATAACATAATCAATGCCGCTATCAGTGAGACCCTTGTAATACCCCTGGTTAGTGTATCAAAAGATAAACACACGCAAATTTTCGGCATGCTGCGAAACCCAAAAGGGAACTTTTGACACTGACTTTTTTATTACAATTTTATTATGGGTGTTATTTATTTATACCCTGTAGACAGGGATGTGGGCCAACATGTATGCCAGACTATAAGTCTTAAGAGTTGTCAGTTCTTAACTTTGTGTACTGGTCGAATAGGTTGAGGTAAGCTCATATGTCTTCTTTATTCAATCTTTTATCTGACATCTCAGAGACTATAGGCTCCAGTGACTTAAAATTGGGTATATCCGAAAGACTGTTAAAGTATTATTTAAAATAATCAACACGAATATTCAATTGGAGCCTCGGTGGTCCAGTGAATAGCACACTATCCCGCCAAACAAGAGGTGCGAGGTTCGAGTCCCGCTCATGCCTTTAGGCATGACCCTCCTAGAAAAACTAGGTTGTATCGTAGGATTTGAAATCCACCCACATTAAAATGTTCTTCAGTGAAGGAACCAGAAATAGAGGAAAATAGAGCTTCAGGTTTTGACCCGAAAGGGTTATTATGGCCATATATATACTATATATATAATTTTTGAAACTTTCGACCCTAAACCAACAAATCGATAGCAATTGACATCTATAATAAAGTACAGATATATATATCGTATATTTAGAGCCAAAAATTGTATCACATGCTTATTATAGTTGGGTTTAAATAGCTATCGATAACAGCCAATTTGAAATCGTTATCGATAATAATTAATTTCGAAATAAGTATGTAATAATAATCGATTATTTGAAGCCAAATATGATATCATATGCTTCTTATATGAAGGTTTAAATAGTTATTGATAACAAACCAGTTTAATTCGTTATGGAATACAATTATTTTCGAGATAAATTTCCTGTGCTAGTAATTAGGCCTGGGAATATGATATGGATGGTTTGCCTTTTGTTTTCAAACTCCTAAATTGAATATAGTTCTATACTCGAAAATATCGAATACGACGCTAAAAGGTGTAGTAACAATTGATTTCTTCGAAAATTGAGTCTGTCTATGCATATGTAAAAGTATACTAAAGCTTTTCTGAAAATTTCATAAAGATCGGCTTAAAAACAAAGATGTTATACAAAAGAAACAAAAGTGGCATTTTACCATTTACCAGTTTTGGAGCTAGGGGCTAAAGCTAACGATAAGTACTAGGAAACGCGCTGCAAGTGGAAGTTATGGTATAAGAGAGAGTGTATAGACGGTTAGAATTGTGTGTCCAAATTAGTTTCATATCTTTACAGGGTATCTGGCCGTTGAGCAGCCGCAGCTCGAGTTGTTGTTGCCATGTTGTTCTGCCTTTTGTCTTCGCGTCTTGTCATTGGGCTTCCCCCCAGTCGCTGGTTATTGTCATTTATATTTAATATTCACAATTACAACAACAACAACAGCCTTGATGATGGGAATAATGATAATGATAATGCTAATGATGATGCTAATGATGAGGCTAGTGCCGATGCCGATGATGTTGCTAAGGCTGAAGATGATGATGTATTGTTTTGATATGCGGATTGCCGAGATTGTTGGGATTGTTGAGATGAGATTGCCACCAAAGATATCATACTTGGCTCGGTTTGTCTTGTTGTCAACTGTTCCTGGGCGGCCGGGATGGGCGTGGCAGCCGTTGGTAGGCCGTGGCGGGCGGGTGCGCGGGTCTGGTGCGAAGTTTAGGCAATTTTGAAGGAGAGCCAAAGGTGCTAAAAATAAACCCGAGTGCTACGTGCCATTGACTAAATCACAGCCAAGGAGAAGCAGAAGCTGACGCGGGACGAACAGCAGGAATATGGGGTATATGGGGTGTATGGGGGGCTTGAACTGAGGGTCTCGACCCTGAAAATGTGTGTGGCTGCTCCTCTTGTTGTTGTTGTTGTTGTTGTTGTTGTCTTTTTTCCAGCTTTGTTTGTTGTCCTTTGCACTGGCCTAGTTTGCTTTGACTTGGTTTCCTCCTTCGTCTTGTTTTGTTTTGTTTTCTGGGCTTTCCTTTAACTTCTTTTGACAGTTGCTGACGGTATTTTTTTTTTGTTTTCCTACTGGTTTGAAGGATCTGCCTGCGTCTGGCGCAGGACTTTGATTTTGTTTGCCAACAGGAGGACGACAGCCGCCGAAGCGCCCCCTCCCCCGGCTCACACGCCGACCCAGCCACATGTCATCATGCCAAAGGGCGTGTGTGAACGCCCACCCGGCCACACGCCCTCTAACTGTCTGTCTCTGCCGCGTCCACCCCACCATTTTGTTTTTGTTTTTCTCCATGTTTTGTTATTTTTATACCCTGATCCAATGTGAAAAATGGGAAGACGGGTATAATAGTTTTGTTTAAATTATTAAGCAATCGACACCAAACTCGGTAAATAGGGTCATGATTAGGAACTACAGAAAGAAATTTTCCAAAATTTTGATACACCCCTCCATTTTCCCGGAAAGTGACGATATAGCAAATTTTATGCTAAAACCATGAAATTTGGTATGTAAGTGCTTACAGACACCTTACACCAAGTGGCATCCATCATTTTTTTCGATCCCAATTTCGTCCCAACTAATGTATATAAGTGCTTATAGTATCCACAATCCTTATCATAATAGCCGAAATTCCAGATTATATATTCATTACAATGTCATCAGCGATTTCTAAAAATTTCAGAACGATCGGATCATAAACACCGAAGTTATAAGACTCAGAAGTGGCCGGAAATGGGCTAAAATGGTGAAAAGGTGAAAAATGCATTATGTTACCTAGTGGCTAAACGTTTATAGCTAGAAGTACGAAATTTGGCATGTAGGTCCGCATTGACGATGCGCAAAAAGCAGTTTCTCAAATTTTTGATGCCAGGCCCCCTGCCCCGCAAATCAAAAATATTAGATAACAGGTGTAATTTTTTGATTTAAAACAAGATTTTCTGCACACATATTTTGGATTATATTTGAAACTTAGTCTGAAAGTTTCAAGTTGATCAGATAAAAAACACAGAAGTTATTCGCAAAAGAGTTTAAAAAGTCACCTATGGGAAAGACTTGAGCTCACGCTTTCTAACGGTACTAGTGTGTGTGTGTGTGTGCGTGTGCCTGTGTAGCCCAGCTAGGGTATTCCCTCAGTCGAGCACTGTCGACTGTTGCACTCTATCTTGTTCTGCTTCCTCTTCTTCTTTTATAGCCGCATATCTGTTGCGTGCCTCTGCGTGAAAATGCGTGACAAAATGCCGTTGGCTGTGTGTGTGTGTGTGTGTGTGTGTGTGCGTGTGTGTGTTGACTTTTGTGGGCGTTAAGTAGGCGTTGCCACATCCTTTGGGGACAGCAATAAGCGTTTTGCCTACGGCGTTGCCAGTCAGTCGGCTTGACGCATGCAACTGGTTGTTTGTTAAATATTCCCCATAAATTGACTGAATGCCCAGCACTTGTAAGCCCACAGCACTCCCTCCAGTCCCCCCCTAACCCCTCACACACACACACACACATACACCCCTCTCTCCACTCTCCACACTCCACTCTCTGTTCGACACTTCCATTTCATTATTTGGCCACCCTTCTCGGTGTGTGTGCGCAACAGGTTGGGAATTAGATGCGGTAAATTAAATGTTTCGACTTGACAATTTGTTACAGCTTTAATCTGTTTATGGAAATCGCTTTGTAACGACATCATGTCGGGGCTATAGAAGTATTTGTTTATGGGTTTTTTTATTACTTCGAGCACTTCCTCCATAGGCCTTTGAAGAGGGTGTTAGACCTCGTTTATGTAAGCCGCTATTAGCCCCGATTATCTGTTAACTGGCTTAGTGCTTGGTTTTTGATGCCTCCAACAGGATCAGCTTCTATAATCTGCAACAAGCTGATTATCTGTCAATGATTATAGCCCATCTCCAGATAATGGAGTTCTATTAGATAATTGGTATTGCCCTGGCACTTCAAAGGCACAGAAAATATAAGTCTATATGAGCATAATTCAAATCTTAAGAGGAAAGACAAAACATATTTCGAACAAGTACAGGAGATACTTGGAAGATAAGTTATTTTATGCTTATATTATGCTCTTAATGAGTGCTCATAGAACATAGACGGATGTATCAGGGCTCGATTATATGTTTCGATACCTAGAGTAGGAGCGTGTGGGACCTATATCTCGACTTATCAATGTTAAAACACGTTCAACGGAATACGAAGGGTTGCCCTGACCTCAGGGCACTACCAGGGCGAGGCGTTTAACCTGTCCTAACCTGTCCCGGTTAACAAAGCATAATATAATCATCAAAATACCATGTGTAATTCATATTTAGTTGACTTTTTTATCAACTTGGAAGATTTCATTGTTCATTTTAATCTCCTTAAAATCGTTATCAAAATTTTGGTTCCTTGGCTAATCCAATTCACCGCCTCTATACCTTATCAAGTTCAAGAATAATTCATCGTATGGAACGAATACAGCACAAAATATTGGATAGATGAGGTTGGGCGTCGTGCACCAAAAATACACTTAAAAATTATTAATTATTATCCTAAGAAAAATCTAGACTACAAACTTGTATCGCGCTGAACAGAAGTAGCCCAGCTGAGCCTATGGTTCTCCAACGACTAAAGACTAACCATCTATTGAAAATAGTTTAAAATTTTTCTAATAGAGTATTAAAAGCTACACCCTATATCCGTACAATCTTTACATCTGATTAGCGCTATTTATTAAATTAGGTTTCTAAACTATGCAGTTTATCGAAAATTATATTCTTACATTACTTATTATTATTATATGGCTATAACAACTCTTTCGGGTCAAAACCTGAAGCTCTATTTTACTCTATTTCTGCTTCCTTCACTAAAGAACTTTTTGTACATGGATGGATTTCAAATCCTGCGCCCCAACCTAGTTTCTCAAGGCGGGCCATGCCTATCGACATGAGCGGAACGCACCTCTTGGCTTGGTGGGACAGTGCGCTATCCACTGATCCACTGAGGCCCCATCTTACATTACTTAGTAGACTCTTTTTTCATAGATAGCCTCTGCTCTAATTTCTTTAGAAATCCTTGAAGTGCCATCATTTTCTAGCGTTAACAGATTATCAATGATATTAATTATATACATTAAATTTTATTTATGAAGGGGGCCACGTTGGACTAATTCATAGCGCACTGTCCCGCCAAAAAAGAGGCTGTGGGTTCGATACCCACTAATGTCCATAGGCATGACCTTCTTAGAGAAATTAGGTTATGGCGTAAGATTTTATATCGAACCACGTAAAAAACGTTCGTCAGTGAAGGATGAAGAAATAAAGACAAATAGTGCTTCTGGCTGTGACCCGATGGGGCTGTTATGGCTATATAACAATAATACAACATATTTATGTGTATAAAAACTTTCCCTCGTTAGATTTCAACCTACCATCGTTTCGGAAGTCAATTGAGACGTTGCAGTTCTCCAAATTTTCTATCCTAAAGGAGGTTTTGACAAATTTAGATGTGGCAGGTTGTGTATAGCGCACTGGCCCGAGAAACAAGAGGTGCGAATTCGAGTCCCGCTCATGTCGATAGGCATGACCCTCCTGGAAAAACTAGCTTGTGGCGTAGGACTTGAAATCTACCCACGTAAAAAATGTTATGTTATGTGAAGGAAGCAGAAATAGAGGAAAATAGAGCTTCAGGTTTTGACCCGAAAGGGTTGTTATGGCCATAATAAAGGTTATTTAATAATAAAAATTTTGGTGCACTTTCCCAATTTTTGAAAGATTTGGCGAGGCCAACAAAGCGCCGGGTTTTGCTTTGGTTTTGGGAGCTGTTCAAGGTGCAAAGTTTAACTATTTCTTTTTTGGGAAATTTAATAGTAAAAAGTTCCAGTAAAAAAACACACACACACACACACACACACCAGGATGTGTGTGTGTGTGTGTGTGGTGCATTGCTTACTTTAATTTCATGAGAATTTTCATTTGCCATGCAGAAAGTATGCAATCATTTTATGAACTTTGACATTTTCCGCAGCATTTTCCAATGCACAGGGCCGCCGCGGAGCGAAAGAGAGGGCTGGAGAGTGCTTGTCAGCTGTGTGTGTGTGTGTGTGTGTGCGTGTGTGTGTGTGTGTGTGTGTGTGTGTGTGGGAGTGCAAGAGACAGGCAAACAGCTGGCCCTAAAGGCACACACACACACACATTGTTTGCACTGGCAACTTGATAAGTCATTTGGCATATTTCCTGCGTTCATTTCAGAGCGTAAAAAAAAAAAAACGATGCCAGGGACAGCCATTTTGCATGCCATCCTCTTCCTCTTCCCTCATCTACTCTCTCATCCTCTCTCTCTCTCCCTCACCCACTCAATCTCTATCTTCCATCTTCCTCTGTCCATCCATCCATCTATCTCTATCTGCTGCATTTCAACAAGTTTTCAATTTGTGCCTGAAAATTACTTGTTGTTGGCCGAGGAGGAGTTTCCACGCTTTTTGCCTTGATTGTTGCTCAACTGGCGACTAATTGAAGGACATGCATGATTGATTGACTGATTGACGCACTGACTGACTGGCCGCCCGAAAGATTGACAGCGTGCAATTAGCTCTTTGCTCGAAAGAATATGCATAATTTTTGCCCAACTGAAGACTAATTGTAAACTGCCTTGACTGAATAACTAATTGATTGATGATCACCCTGATTGACAGTGTAGCATAAGCTCTTTAGTCGAAAGAGTCTACATAATTTTTGCCTTAATTGTTGCTCAGCCGAAGACTAATTGTAAGCTTCCTTGTTTGAATAACTGTTTGACTGACTGATTGATGAGCAGGCTGATTGTCAGCGTAGCATTAGCTCTTTTGTAGAAAGTGTGTTCACTCTCTTGTGCCTTGATTGTTGCTCAACTGGCGACAATTGAAGGACTTGCGTGATTGAATGATTTGTAAGCTTCCTTGGCAAGCTGATTGACATCGTGCCATTAGCTCTTTGGTCGAAAAGCAAGTCCATATTTTTTGCTTTTGATTTGCTTTGTTAATTGAAAGATTTGCATAAATGACTGACTGACTGATTGACTAGCAGACTAATTGACAGCATTAAATTACAACTATGGTCAAAAAGGTGCTCTTAATTTCGCCTGGCTTGTTGCTCAATTGACGACTAATGGATAGACTTGCATGATTGATTGACTGAATACCTGACTGATTGATTGACTGGCAAACTGTGTAAGATTAGCTCTTTGATTGATTCCAAGAGTTTCCATCGACTGTTGCCCAACTGATGACAAACTTCATTTGATTATTTAGAATTATATTGCCAGACTAACTGATTGATTGACTTACTGACTGATTGACTAGCATTCAGATTGATTAACAGCGTGCAATTAGCTCTTTCATCTTAAGAGTGTCCAAGAGTGTTTCGCTTGGCGACCAATTGTTGCCTGAATGATTGACTAACTGGCTGCCTGAGTAACTGATTGACTGATTGACAGCGCGCAATTAGCTCTTTGGCACAACAAATTGTCTCAATTTCAACATTTTGTCATTTTGCTGCTCTACACGCAACAGGGTCAAGGGTTACCAACCTGCCCCGCCCCCCACACGCCCCATTCAACCGTCCGCCCATTCTTCTAGAAAATTGGTATGCACAGACCCTACTTATGGGTAGGCCGCAACACAAAGTTGTTTTTACTACCTTTGCGGCTCATCAAATATTGAAATGGCAATTTCACAGATACTCGGAAGAGGCAACAAAATACTCGGACGGGGCAACAAAATACTCGGCCAATTCAATTGGCCAATAGCAACAACAACAATGGCCACAACTAACACAAGCCGATAATAATCAGCAATGACAACAACAATAACAATAACAACGTTTAGCAAATACCCTGTAAATAGCTAGATAAGAACACAAACAAGTTACGAGCGTTGCCGTTGAGACCAGAGGGAGTAATAGTATTCTATTGAGCGTGCTCAACAGCGAGATACCCTATAAGCTATTATCATTATTATTATATACGTGGGTGGATTTCAAATCCTACGCCACAACCTAGTTTTTCTAGGAGGGTCATGCCTATATCGACATGAGCGGGAATCGAACCCACGACCTCTTGTTCGGCCGACAGTGCGCTATCCACTGGTCCACAGAGGCTTTAACTCTTTACTTGTTGCAGAAAATACAGCTCAGCTAGTTACCTACGATAGTCGAGCATACCCGCAATGCAATATATACACTGGGTATAGGGTATATTGAGTGTAAATTCCAACGTTTCGTTGTGCATTTAATTAGCTTCGGGAGCTAAAATTATGCAACAGAATGCTACTTCAAAGGCGGCGCACGCTGCCGTGCCACGCCCACTAGGAGAGAAAAAAGGGGCAAAGGAGCTTGAAATATGACCGCAAAGTTTGCAATAATAAATTGAGCCATTGTCGCGTGAGTCCTGGCCGCACGGGTCCAAGAGGTGCGCGGCGGAAGGTGGGAGGATGGCGGTTGGAAGACTCGAGGTGAGGCCAGTTGGGATGAAGCCAAGTCTGGGCCAGGTTGGGACGCCGGCTTTGGGCGGGCACGTAATGAGCATATTTGTAGCATACTTCCAGGGTGTACGTGTCTCGGTACGTGTCTGCTGCCCCTGCCCCGCCGCATGTGTGTGTTGATGCGTGTCCTTTGAGGCCAAGTTTATGCAAGTATCCTTTGCCGCTTTGCCCCACCCCTCTTACGCCTTCACCTTTCGAGTAGAAACTTATTTCTTCTGCTTCTTCTCCCTCTGCTTCTCCTTTTACTTCTTCTTCTTCCTCCTTTTGCCGGCCAATATATATCGCATATTGACACAGGTGCACCGCACCTCCCCCCACAGATTGCTGCATGCAGGTGGGGGGTGTGGGCGTGGCAGCCATGTGGGCGACTGCAAAGAGTTGACATTTTGATTTTGCAGCTGCATTTAATGTTAAATGGCAATGACAGGCGATAAAATACACAAGCTGCAATACCCTGTTTTCATGCAGAACAGATAGGGTATACTTCATATCTATCCTCGGCTTGGGCAAACTTTGGGATTGCGCTTAACAGCTGCTAAACAATTAGGTAGAGTTTGCCTGGCAAAAAATACCCTGTAATTTGGCAAGTGGACATCTAAGAGAAGCTAGAGAAACTAGAAATTATTGTTACATGCTTATTCTAGCTAGTTGTGCATACCCTGTAACGTTAACAGCTGCTAGACAATTAGGTAGACTTTGCCTGGGAAAAAATACCCTGTAATTTGGCAGACCTTACTATTATGTAAAGCTATCCTGAAAATTTCATAAAATTTCTGCCGTAAACACAAAACTTATTAAGATCCAAGGAGTGTTTAAAGCGTAATTTTTATAGAACATTTTCATACAGGGTATAAGTACATTTTTACCTATCCTATCCTATCTTTAAAGGGAATTATAGCAAAAATATGCTTGGACCTTTTTTTACACTAAATATTCTTTACGCATTTCTGTGCAAAAAAAGTTAGAAAAATTTTTAGTTAATAATTTTATAAAAATTTTTTGCTTAAGAGGAAGTTTCGTTTTCTTTTTGAACTTGAGCCAAAAAAAGTTAAGCCAACTTTTGGGCATAAATTGTGCTACGTTTTGGTTTATTAAACTTAGTTTTTTTTTCCTACTCTACTCATATGTCTTAGGAGCACCTTTTTGAAGTTCAAAAGCGCTAGAAAATTGAATAATACACGCTTTATACATAAACATAGGTTTGTATACGTATAATTTAGGTATATAGACAATCCTTTTTTTACGCTTTCCGAAGAGTATGGTACGTACACTTTGTGATCCAGTTTGTAAAGTTTAGAAGAAAACATTGAGCAAAAGTTATCTCCAATTTTAGGTTAGATCCGTTTGTCTGACTTTCTATATGCTAGCTAGTCCTACAGTTAAGCTATCGTATCGAAACTTGGTATATAGTGTTATTTTGCCGGAGATTTGCGTGCTCATGAGTTTCTCTTATAACCAATGTTACACCAAACTTCATATAGATAGTTCCACAAACATGGAAATTATGCACCGTTCACCAAGCATTACGTATTCCATTCTTCTTCTTGTCTTACTAGGGAGGGACGTATAGAAGCTGCTGTAGGTGGGCGGCACGTGACTGTGCTAAGCTCTGTTTCGAATTTATAAGGTCGGAGATTCGCAGCACCCATGGGGGCTACAATTCTCTTGGTTCCCTATGTATGAATCAATTAAGCAAAGAGTGTACAGTCTTCGGTGTGCCTCGGAAGATAATGCTGGCTCACTCGTTAAGTATTGTGACTGACTTTTGGTCTTGTCTTAACAATGAGCGCACATTTTGCAGCTCATTGAATTTGAAATCATGTGAAAGGCGGCTCACTCCGGACTCCCGGACTCCGGGACACCCGGACGACTCCTTAGTCCGGACTCCAAGAGTCTTTCACAGAGACTTTTGGCACAAAAGCCCTTTTGAACGTGACAATTGCATGCTGTTCAAGCACCTGTCAGAAAACGCTAAACATGAAAATGAAAATGGAAAATGGAAAATGGAAAATGTGAAAATGGAGTATGGAATATGGAAATTTAAAGAGCAAAATATGGCACAAGCCATCTGCAGACACACCTTCTGTTTTCAGTTTTTCCATATTTTTTGTGTTTCATTCGTAAACATGTCAACTTGTTGCGTCAAAATATAAGAAATTTTGATAGAATTTTGACCAAAACTGGCACAAGCTGAACTAAGTTTCCCCGGAAAAGAAGTACAATGTTGCTAGCTTTATTTTATAGCTACTTTCAAGCCAAATAATTGCCGTAACTTTATTGCCATTCTGTCAACCCATTTTGCTGCACCCCTTTTAAACTCCCCATTTGACCCTTTCCAATCTGACATTATTTCGACAATCGCAACTCGAACACTTCCCTCGTGTCGCCTCGTGGCTCGTCTCAAGTGCTTCGCGACTTTGGTGGGGTAGGCGGGTCTTGGGGGCTGTTGACACTCGAAACTTTTCCGCGCTGCCACCCCAATCGCCGGCTCACTCGAGTCACGACCTACCCCACGATGAAAATTTATGTGCCGCATTTAAAACTCAGACGAAATTATGATAATATTTCCTCATAAATTCCGTGTGTTCGGAGAGCTTGAAATAATACATAATGAAGCAATCTATGCAGATAGCAAATAGGCAAAAGAAACTTAAGGATACTTAGCTATATCCAGTTTCAAATAATTCTAATAACTACGAAATCTGATATATCAACGTAAATGGGATTCTGTTGGTATATCAAACTGAATAATATTCCGAGAAATTTGATGTATTGGTATTAAAATCGGATCAGTTTTGAAGAAGCTACGGCTGGTGGGTTGAAATTTCAGCAAGCCCAAAATATCTAAAGAAAGTGGGATATTGGGGATTGACGAAATTTCCAAAATATCTCCGAAATATGAAATTTCGATGAAAATTGGATGTTAATGGAATATAATACTATGTATGAGTCCGAGCATTTTGAGGAATTCCGAACTAAACTCGGTGGGCCCGAAATTTCAGAAAACCCAAAACATCCCCGAAATGTAAAAATAGGATATGAGGAAATATCAAACTGAGTAATATTCCGAGCATTTTGAAGTATTCCGAACTAAAGTCGGTTTAGTTTTGGAAAAGTTATGGTTGATGGGCCATTAATTTCCAAAATATCGCAGTCATATGATATATCGACAAAATGGGGATTTTGATGGAATATCGAAATGTGCAATATTCCGCGCAATTAGCGGTATTCCGGATTGAAATCGGTTGAGTTTTGCAAATGTTGTGGCTGGTGGACCTGGAATTTCAGAATATTCAAAATAACTCTGAAATATAACATTTTGATGAAAATGGGGATTTTTTTTTAATATGTAACTCTATCCCGAGCAATTTCAGGAGCTAAATCAATTGAGTTTTGGATAAGTTAGGGCTGGTGGGCCCGAAAATTGGGTTTCAATGGATTATAAAACTATTTAATATTTCGAGCAATTTGAAATGTTCCAGAACAAAATCCATTGAGTTTTGGCAATGTTTTGACTGGTGGGCTTGAAATTTCAGAAAATCCAAAATATCTTAAACATATGAATTCTCGGCGAAAATGGAATTTGGTTGGAATATCAAACTGGGTAATATCTTGAGCATTTCGAATATGTTTCAGATGGTGGACCTTAAATTTTAGATAATTCAATGTAACTCAGAATTATGAAATTTCAAGGAAAAGAAGATTTTGATGGAATGTCTATTTGTGTAATATTCCAAAATTTGTTCAGTTCTGGCTGATAAACCTCAAATTTTAGATAGCACACAGTATATACTGTGCAACCTCTCTACAGTGGACAGCGACGGTCGCCTGAAATTGGGCATTATTGAGAAGTGTCCACTAATGGGAGGTTCATTTACATGTTTTTTTCCCCCCGTTTCCAAGTTTTGTCCATTAAAAGGGGGTGTCCACTTATGAGAGTGTCCACTGTAGAGAGGTTTCACTGTATATTATTATGATTTTTCAAGCAAAACAAGATTGTGATGAAATGCCAATTTGTTTAATATTTGCGGCCTTCCTCGTTCTTAAAGTCCCCCAAACGCCCCCTGCCGCTCTGCCAGCTGCTCTTGAAATACAGGGTGCCCCACGCTCAAGGCCAGTGGGAAGCCCTTAAAGTGTGCAAAATGATAGCCGCCGGCTGCCATTACAATCTGGCCAGTGGGCAATGGGCAATGTCAAAGTCGCGACTGGAGAATTGGAGACGCCACGCCCCGCCCAGACCACGCCCCCGATGTCGGCTAATGTGATTAGTGTCTTTAACGAGGCAGACCTATATCTAGCCGCAGGTTGATGTCTATTTGCCACTTATGCTTCCTCTTCCTCTTCCTGCTCAGAGCAGCTGCTTCTTCTTCTTCTTCCTGCGGTTTTCGGAATTTCGATGCATTTAAATGTCTTTTAATAGTTCCTCGTTCAATTTTCAAGTGGAAATTTCTGGATTTCTTGCGATAAACATGGCAACGTTTTCCACAAGCTTTTCAGCATTTGCTCTCATTAAATGTGCAGGAAAATGCAGGCTGCTTGAGTTTTCCAGGCTTTTCCAAAATATTTTCGTTGGATTTGCAATGCTTAATTAGAGCTTAAACAAGTTGGGCATAATTGTTGGTCCCAGACGACGGAGTCCTATTTCAGTTGGCATGGGGCGTGGGGCTTTTGGGGGGTGTTTTGAGGGACTTTCGAGGCTTTTTATACCCTGATACCATTTGAAAAATGGAAAGAAGGGTATAATAGTTTTGTTGGCATGTATGTAACAGGCAGAAGGAGGCGTGGTAGACCCCACAAAGTATATATATTCTCGATCAGCATGAATAGCCGAGTCGATATAGCCATGTCCGTCTGTCCGTCCGCCCGTCTGTATGATCTCGGAAACTACAAAAGCCACAGACTTCAAACTTGACATGAAGATGCGAGTATAACATGCGCTGTACAAGTTTTTTTCAAATTTCGGCTGCCACGCCCCCTTTGCCCGATAATCGATAATAACCATTTTCGATAAAATGGCCATAACTTTGTCATTTATAGAGCAATCAAGACCAAATTCAGTGTATAGGTTCATCAATAGAAAATGCAGAATGGGATTCTCAAAAATTTTGATACAGCCCTACATTTTTCCGGAAAATGACGAAATGCATCCATTTGCCACAATTCTTATGCTAAAACCACAAAATTTGGTATGTGGGTGCCAATAGACACTCTCGACGGCTGCACTCTATCTTGTTCTTTTTATCAGAATCTGTAACGCTTCGGGAAACATGCAGCATTTGGTCAAATTGAAACCAGCAGATTCAATTACAGTGAAAATGTTGCACACACCGACACACCGACACACACACACAGAGACACACGTAGATGGCGCCTGCTTGGTTGCATGCAACACACACACACTCAGAGAGTTTTGCCATGGGGCGCTACTTTGTTCATTTCGCAATGCAACCAAAACACAAACAACATGCTGAAGAGAGAGCTACCGAGTCAGTTCAGAGCGAGATGGCGCTAGGAAGAGGAAGAGGAAGAGGAAGAGCTAGAGCTATAGCCGGAGAGCACGTTCAGGTCGTCCGGGGCTGCATCCGGGCAGATCCATCTAAACAGACAGTTTGTTGTACGTGAGCCAAAGCATTTTTGCTTGCATTCAATTTCATTTCACATTTTCACAGCCTGTGATTATACCCTGTAAATACCCTGACAAATGGGTAATACCGTCGGTGCATATGCCACATTTAAAAGTTGCACAAAAGAACCCTGTACAATGTCCTTATACAGTCTACAAATGTGTTTCAATTTGTAGTTTGGTTTTCAAACTTCTTATCACTTATTTTTCATTGAATGTAAAGTATTTCTCAAGATCCTTGCTATATGATATATATACCTATATACTTTTATGCCAAATTTGTTTACTCAATACAATATAGTGCAGTTGTCTGTAAATATCACCTTAATGGCACGCTTTTGTCTAGTTCAATCCATCATTTTCCTATATGGTTCATTCTTTACACAGTACATAACTCAGATGTTTCTTGGTCGATTGTTAGGAAATTTTCAGAATAATATCATTACGTTATCAGGCTAATATTAATTCACACTCTAATTAATATGCAGCCGATTACGCGAGTTATTTAGATCTTTTCGATTATCATGGTAGGAAATGAAAAATTTGAATTCTGCTTTTTTGGGGTCTGGCACGTCTCATACCGCCTAAATTGAATTATAAGGCAGAAATGATCCCATAGCTTGCTTTGTCTAGATATTGTTAATTAACATTCATTTTGTTTTCCTTTCATACTTTAGAATGTTATCTACATTTTTCATGGTTTTCAAATTAATATTATGATTAAATGATGATTCAGGTTAAGATTTGGCACATTTACGAATTTCTACTAAAAATGTCGACATAAAATATTAAAAAGTCTAGGATAGTGCATTCTGCCGTCAAGCACAAGATCGTGCGATTTGAACCCTACTCCTAAATCGAACTATATTACTTCTTCATTTTCAAACTATGTATTATTTATATTATAACCTTCGTAAGTCTAGATCATGAGTAGCTACAAAATATACCAACTCCAAAACGATGTCTGGTGGACAGAAAATATTCTTTCCAACTCCGGAATTAGACTTGTATCTGACAAATCACCAGATTGACTAACCATAATAGTAGATTCATTGGAGTAATATATTGTAATATAAGTCTAAGTTAAAAGTTAAGAAGCCTATTAAAAACCCCCAAGGATCTCACACACCCACGACTGAAAATGCCCGTGCGCCGCTCACAAAACTCGCAGTAAGTATTACAGGGTATTCAAATATTTCGCATGCCAAAAATGAGTGCAATTTATTTCGTAAGCGCTTTACACAAAATAGTTTCATCCAAAAGTTAAGCTTCAAAAATATTTTTGTTCGTTTTAATTTTGTATTTCTATACATATATATGGTATATATATATATAGTATTATACAAATATATATTTATATATTTCCCACTCTCTGTTTTCCTATATATTTCAGACAAACACTTTCAATACAAAACCAACAGCAGCAATACCAAATCCAATACGCTTATAGGGAACCAACAACAACCCCAACCACAGAGATAACAACAATAGATGAAAATACAACTGGAACGGGAACTGCAACTAGGACTAAACTTTGTGTAAACATCCAAAACATCCAAACAAACATCCATGAGAATCCTTTGAACTTTGCCCAGAACGCAACGTGACCAAAACTAACTGCAGAAAAGTATAAAGGAAATCGAGAAATATAGGATATATAACCCAAACAATAGTTAAGAAGCTGGCAAGGATTTCCGTCTGAATTGCCAAAATCCAGCCGTAAACAAGCCAATTAAATAGCCAAAAATAGCAAAGAAAAGAGCGTAAATGAAAAGAACTATCGATAAGAGAAACTATCGATATCATAGCCAAAACAAGCAGCACATAGACTCCTACAACAACAACAATAACAAGAACCCCAGCATCGACAACAACAACAACAAACACATCAGCAGCAGTTGCAAATAATGACAAAAAAATACGAATTCGACTGGATAATTCCTGTGCCACCGGAACTGACAACTGGCTGCGTCTTCGATCGCTGGTTCGAAAATGAGAAGGAAACCAAGGAGAACGACTTCGAGCGGGATGCACTCTTCAAGGTCGACGAATATGGATTCTTTTTGTACTGGAAGAGCGAAGGACGGGTAGGTGTTTCCACGCAAACGAAACACAAACCAAGTAGGGAAGGAAGTTAAGGGCCCAGACACATGGCCGACGATTTCACACCCTTTTCGATTGTATATATTATATAGAAGCAATGAAGATTTTAATAAAACTGTCTGCCAAATTTCAATACAATACCTTGCAATACATGGGAAATATCACCGACTTTTTTAAAATGATCGACAGCTATATGATATAATGGTTTGGTGCTTTTTAAGGTTCGTCGAGCGATAGATGATAAAGATTCTTAAATATGTTGGGACCTCGGTGGACCAGTGGATAGTGCACTGTCTCTCCAAACAAGAGGTGCGAGCTCGAGTCCCCCTCATGTCAATGGACATGACTCTCCTAGAAAAACTAGGTTATGGCGTAGGATTTGAAAAAAAAAGTTATTCAATGAAGGAAGGGGAAAAAAAGCTTCAGGCTTTGACCCGATAGGGTTATATATATTATACATAATAATAAATAATATGTCTGAGATTTAAATTCCTTTCCTTTCTATTCAATAGCTTGAAAAACATGAGTAATATGGTCAATTCCAACATTTTTTTGCGACTATGGGAGAACAATCCTTATGAAATTTGGTAGAGCGATAGATAATGAAAAACATAAGCTTTGTGTACAACTTCCATCTAATAGCTTGAAAAACATGGAAAATATAAGAAAAACACACTTTTGGGTATATGGAAACTATATAATAGAATAGTCGAATTCCTATGAAATTTGGTAATAAAAAAAATTTGAGCTGTAGCTAAGTAATAATCTTTGTATAACTTCCCTGTTTACAAGTCAATCATTTTGAAAGTCGAAGGAAAGGAAGATTATAAGAATATTTAAGTATGTATAAAATATAAAGGAAATACCTTCAAATACATGGAAATTATAGAAAAACTCATGTTTCAAAGAACTAGTCTGATCTGAATTTCACAACCAGTTCCGAAAAGGTCTCTGTGCCAAGTTCCATTACCATAGCTCCGATAGATGAAACAACAGGCAGATAGATTGATAGACGGACATAAGAACATGGATTCCTATATAGACGAGGAGACCCTATATCATAGGTTGCAATTTGTCTTCTATTTGGTGTAAGTTTGGGATCTACGTAAAACTTCCTTCCTTGCTTGTGTGCCATGTTCTTTATATAAGAACATAATGAACCAATTTTAAACATTTATCGTCTTTCATTTTCCTTCTTCTTCTTCGTCTTTTCTCCATTTACAGGATGGCGATGTTATCGAATTGTGCCAAGTGAGCGATATACGTGCGGGCGGCACTCCCAAGGTGAGTGGCATCAACGCATTTGCTGCAGCTGCTACTGTTGCCGTTGCCGTTGCCGTTGCCGTTGCCGTTGCATTAAGCAGTAAAACCCACTAAAACCCAGTTAACTTTCTATATAGGTATATATAGAGCTGGCTGCGTTGTGGCATAGATAATGCCCGGCTGCAGGCGGAGTGCAGCAGGGCCAGCACAGTGGGGCAACTCAATTTGTCGGGGTGTTTGGGTGTTCGGGTTGGGGTGCAATCAGCAGGGTGCTGTCAGCTGCGTGTTGGCTGTTGTTGGCCCCAACCCACATCCTGTGGCACCTGCTCCTGGCCCAAGGCGTGTCGAGGCATATCAATATCAGATGCACTCATTTTGGTTTTAGCTTTTTGCGGCTTGACGGGTGAACGGGTGGACGGGTGGACGGGTGGACGGTTTGACAGCTTGTGGGATTGAGAATTTGATGGCTTCGGCTTGGGCCACTGATTGACCAGTGACTGACACAATTAAAATGTGTGCCACTCGCCGGGGCAGCAAATCTCAATTAGGCGCAGTGGCAACTGCTCCACTAATCCACTTACCTGCCCCACTGTCGTTGTCATTGGCCATAAATATGCGCTCCATTGCGTTGACGTGACGTGACGTGCCTGAACCTGAACGATAGTGGGTTTTGGCCAGGGGTCTCCTTGTGGTTTCGACTCCTCTCCTCCTCCTCTCGGTATAATTTGATAGAAGCGAACAAATAGAGGGGCACAAACTGCATTTGGGCAGAGGACAAGGGCCATAGAGATTCCAAATGCAATATCTGGCAACAGCATGTGGGCGTGTGCTCCATGTGGGCGTGGGCGTGGGCGTGGCACCAAAGCCAACACCAATAAATCCAGCGTATTGACAAATGCGTTCCAATTGGCGCACAATGTGAAAAAGCAGAAATAACTCAACGGCTTCGGGTCGAAACAATCCCGGAGAGTCAAAGTGACACATTGACACATGAACAACTGACAAACACATAAACCCGCACACGGCACGTGGGTTGTGGGTCGTGGCACCCGGATGCGGAAGTGGATCACCCGGGAGGCAACAGGCAGAGCAGAGCACAGTTTTATGGGCACACTGGGCGAAAATTTAGAGACTGCACCACACAGCATCTAGTCCAAAAGAACATTACAATTTTAGTTCTTTGTCCGACTGTCTGTCACGCCCTGTATACCTTCGTCATAACTCAGAGTCCTTAAGCACTACGTACATCAAATTCTGTACATAAATTCCTTCATACTCCACGTTTCATGAAATCAATTGATATCTTTCTTAAGACCATCGAAATCGATAAAATACAACTTCGATAACAAAGCCATAACAGAGCTGAGGGCAATAGAATTTATAGACTGGTTCCACCAGACCCAAGCACGAAATAAAAATAGGCCCGAAATGGACCAGCACGCCTCATTTCGGCAAGAGACCCGAACCGCCCAGGCCCTCACGATCCAAAATTTCAAACATTTTTGAAAAAGTTTTCAAAGGTTTCATAAGGGATTTGCGTACTATGCATGAGCTGGTAGCAAAAGTAAAGATTTCCTTTTCCGGCGACAGCGCTACAAGCAGAAGTGTATGTCGAATGATTTAAGGTCTCAAAGTGTCCTTCTGGCAAAGATATTAATCTCTCTTGATATAATTTGTAGATCTTACATGCTATGATATGGGAAATATCATGTTTTAAGAGAAATTTGCCTTTTATATATCTGAAAGTTATTGTTTGAAAGTCAATCATATCACGATCGTGGCTTCGAGTCCCACCCATGGTAAGAGCATGATACGTCAAACCCTAAAGGCCTCAGTTATTACGCTTAATTTGAAATTTAATTCTAACCTAAAAATTATGAGCAATTCCTAGGTTATATTTTCTCTCGGTGTCTGCAAAAAGTATGATAACGAGGGCTTCGACGCTTCGTTGCACTTGCAAATTGAAAAGTGTCAAAGATTTTCCAATTCTCCAATGCACATTTAAGTGCTCTACGTGTTAGTCTATGCAAAAATCGAAGGAACGCCGAAAATTTTATACTCTTTTCGGAGCTATATAACTCATATAATTGTATATAAGAATTGAATTGCCGTAGACCACTTATAAATCATCGATAGCTTGAAACACATGGAAAATCTCAGCAAAACAAACTTTTTGTTATAGGGTAGTTATATGATATAGGGGTCCGATCCGGCCGGTTACAAATTTCATTGCAATAGCAATGGGCCCCGGGTTATTCTACTAATGCGATAATTGGTATTTGTTCAAAATCGATCAAGATATGCGAACTCAAGTTTGGAATATACAGTCAAACTTCCCTATAATGAATCTTGACGGGACCAGAAAATCACTTCATTATATAGAAACTTCATTGTATGGAGATTCATTAAAATACAATGAAATTGGAATGAAAAAGTTGTGTGTTGGGAATAAATTCATAATAGGGAGAGCTTCATTGTATAGAAGTTCACTCTAGAGAAGTTCGACTGCATTATTAGAAAAGTTTTTTAAAAATTTTTAAATGACTCTAACCCAGACAAATCCAGTCGGATTTCAGAGTCTTATGTCATTTCCGACTTGTAAAACTGCGGAGAATCGCATATTGAGTGTAGAAATTATATTGTCTTAGATTTGACCATGATATACAATTATAAAGTAAGAGAATATCTCAAAAGTGGTATTTTTGAGAATATTTAAATGATTGTAACTCGGCCAAATCCTATCGGATTTGGAAATATTATACCTTTCCGTACTCATAGAAGCGTATAGAATCAAAATTATTTAAAATTTTTAGATTTTAAAATTTAGTCCATTTTGACAATTTTTCTGAGGTCACCCCTTGACATTTTTGACATTTTCGATGATATTCTGAGATTGAAATTTTTTCGAAGCCAATCGATAGTACTAACTGATACAAGTTTCGAAAGGTATAACATTCTAAGATCGGTCAAGTTTTGGCCAAGATATGTGAGTTCAAATGGGACTATATCCTTAAAAAAAAGCCTCTTTTAGTATTTAATATGACTCTAACTTAGCCAAATCCAGTTGGATTTCGCCATGTTATGCCTTTTTTGACTCATGAAAATGTGAAGAGTTAATGATTGGCTATAAAATTTGTATTATCCAAGATTTGGACAAGATATTTAAGCATAAAGTTGAAAAATACCTCAAAAATACACTTTTAAAATTTAGTTGTAATACCTGAAACTCGGCCAAATCGAGTCGGATTTCGGAATGTTATACCTTTCCGTACTCGTAGAAGCATATAGAATCAAAATTATTCGAAAATTTTCGATTTTAAAATTTAGCCCATTTTGACAATTTTTCTGAGGTCACCCCTTGACATTTTTGACATTTTCGATGATGTTCTGAGATTGAAATGTTTTGAAGCCAATCGATAGTACTAACTGATACAAGTTTCAAATGGTATAACATTCCAAGATCGGTTGAGATTCGGCCTAGATATGTGAGCTCAAAGTTGGGCTATGTCTTTGAAACAAATAAGAAATCTGTAGTTCAGCAAGCTCGACTACGAGATACCCTGATCCCAACTGTGAAATACAGTAGGAATCGCTTAAGCCCGTAACACTCGATTGGGATAAGGGTATACTTATAAAGAGTAGAAACGAAACAAAATGAAATGAAACGAAACGAGAAATGTAGCACAACTTTGGGCGTCTCTCGAGCAACATGGCCGGCCGGCGTTACAGTTATTTGCGACAGTTGCCATTTCGATTTCTGATTCTGGCTCTGGTTCGGGGTTCAGGATCGGGTTCGGGTTCGGGGTCTGGTTCAGTTTCAGTTTCTGTTTCTGTTTCCTCACTCGAGTCCAAGTGGAAGGAACTTCAAGTCTCAAGTTGTTGTCCTTGCTTAAAGCCCTTTTCAGCTGGTTCCCTGTTCCCTATTCCCGGTTCCCGGTTCCGGGTTCCAGGATCCCGGGTCTGGGTGCCGGTTGCAATCCTTTGGTCAAGATACGGATTCGTGTCAGCTGCCAAATAAATTCAATTAAAATGCTAAATAAATGCGAACAGAAGAATGGCCCAGGCCGAGTGCGAAATGTCGGGGAAGCCGGACATCAAATGGGAAAGAATAGGATAAAGAATAAGAAAAATACCCCTATAAGTACTTTGGAAAGCAAATTTCGACCACAAAAAAGGAAGGGAACAACAAAAATAACTAAATAAAATACAAATATTCAAAGTGAAAAACGAAAAATGAAAAACGAAATAAAAGAAACAGCACGAAAATATTGAATACGAAATGCAAAAGTTTCAAGTTTCTTTCTCTTTCTCCAAGTCTTTCTCTGTGTGTGTGTGTGTGTGTGTGTGTGCCTGAGTGTGTGTGTTTGTGACACTCATATGTGTACCTAAATACATATTTATATAGGTACATATATAGAGCCCCCCACCTACCCCAACACCCCAACACCCCAACACCTCTTCATCTCTGGCATTCACTTGCACATTTGAATAGCGTGTGAATGCATGCCAGGCGAGGGCCGTTCGAAAAGTTCGAAAAAGAAAATGCAAAGAAGAAATCAACATTTATATACAGTGAAACCTCTCTACAATGGACACTCTCATAAGTGGACCCCTCCTTCTAATGGATAAAACCTTGGAAACGGGGAAAAAAACATGTGAATGAACATCCCATTGGTGGACACCTCTCAATAATGAACAAATTTCAGGCGACCTTGGCTGTCCACTGTAGAGAGGTTTCACTGTATTTATATTTGCGAAAGCTTTGGTACATTTTTACACATATTTCTTAAAGGGCTCAAAAATTGGCTTGTTTACTGGATTCCTTTCGAATAGCAGCTATGCGACGCGGAATACATATCTCTTACCCGGAAGTTGGGATTATACTAAATTGATTATTATAAAATTTGTTTCAATATTGTAAAAAGAAGAATTATATAATATTATATCATAATATATTATATCAACCAATCAAACTTTAAATTTATTTAATTATACAAAAAATTTTTTATACTAACACTCGAATTGGTCTAGATATTTCCTATGGCATCTCCTGGTGGTGTGGGTTCGACTCCCAATCATTGACTTAGAATGACCTTCCCAGAAAAACTAAGTTGTGGCCATAACAACCCAATCGGGGCACAGCCTGAAGCAAATTTGCTTCCTTCACTGAAGAACTTTTTTTACGTGGGTGGATTTCAAGTCCTACGCCACAACCCAGTTTTTCTAGGACTCGAACTCGCACCTCTTGTTTGGCGGGACAGTGTGCTATGCACTGGTCCACCGAGGCCCCCAACTTTTTTAATTTAGAGGGGACCAAATTAGGATGGAAAACAATTTTGGATGCAACTTTCTGTGTGGTATCTATGGGCATCCACATAGCATATTTCATAACTCTTGCATACAAATTGTGGCTGCTAGATACATTGTATCAAAATTTTGGTAAATTTTGGCAACAAACTGCGTATGCTATACACGGATCTTCATACGAAGTTTGAAGTCTGTATTTTTTGCACTTTCCGAGATCATACAGACCGACGGACGGTCAGACGGACATGGTTAAATCGACTCGGCTATTCATGCTGATCGAGAATATATAAACTTTATGGGGTCTACCACGCCTCCTTCTGCCTGTTATATACATTCCAACATAACTATTATACCCTTCTTCCCATTTTTCAAATGGAATCAGGGTATAAAAAGGTCTTCAGTGAAGGAAGCAGAAAGAAAGGCAAATAGTGCTTCGGGCTTTGCGCCAATGGGGTTGTGCTGGCAATATAATAATAATATGGGGCCTGCCACGCCTCCTTCTGGCTGTTACATACATTCGAACAAAACTATTATACCCTGCTTCCCATTTTCTCCGCTCGGTACTTTTTGAACCACCCTCGCGCCCAGTAAATGGCAGACTACACTCTAAGCTCTTTGTGTGTGTGTGTGTGTGTGTGTGTGTGTGTGTGTGTGTGTGTGTGTGTGTGTGTGTGTGTGTGCACTGGCAGCACTTGAAATGTTTGGTCATCAATATTAAATCAGTGAGCCACACACAAGCCAACTAACACACTGACACACTCACACACACAGATACACTCACATACAGATACACTCACACACAGATACACTCACACACACACACACACACACACACACACTCAAAGGCAACTCGTAAGTGCCAGTCGCACAATGAACCATTAAAAGTTGCTTCGTTTGCCAAAGCAAAAGCCAAAAAGAAACTAAAATGCTGCAAGAAATGGGTTTAAAAAACTCAAAATGAACGACTATAATATACCCTGGGAATATAAAACTTGCCATAGACAGCTTATAGCTGCAATATAATAGCTCTTATCTCACCTGTCTGAAGTATGTTCCCAAAAGTAGGCTTTATATTTTATCCCATTCACGAATTGTCTAGTCTAAGCTTTAAGTATCATTACACCAAGTTCTCCAAAGTTTAAATATCATATTATAAATTGATTAATAGTTCTTAACGAAAAAACGCTTTTCTTAACTTTTACTTCCCGAAATCCACAGAAAATAGAGCTAAGAATTAATATGAGTTCTTCCCTATTTCTCTATTCAATCAAGTAAGCTTTGTCTTTTATCCCAATCACAAATTTTCTAGTCTAAACTTTAAGTATCATTATACCAAATTCCCCAAAGCTTAAATATCATATCATAAATTGATTAATAGATGTGAATTTTTAATTTTGCTATATAGTGCCAAATTTTGTTAGCAATTGGCTTAATTCTTTCACAGTTCTTAACTTTTCAATGTTATTACTTTTGAAAAAAGGCTGTTCTTAACTTTAACTTCCCGAAATCCACACAAAACCGAACTAAGAACTGATATGATATAGTTCTTCCTTATTGCTCTATTCAATCAATTATGCGCTGTTTGCCAGTCAACCCTGACGATATTCGGAGAAATATTTTCGATAATATCGATTAGAGCTGGGTTAAACACGCACGATAGTTTCGATATATTATACATATATTTAGGATTCGAAGCACTAATGAGACCTTAGTTTTGTTCCCTTCAGTTATGAAGCCAACAGATGATTGAGGTTAAAAATGCATAGCAAAATGCACTTGGAGTAAATGCAGCCTCTTGCGTTGAGTTTTCTAGGGTATGCAGCAAGTGGTTGAAAATCTTAGTTTAAAAGCATTTCTACAAATTTCGGTCGATTTTTTGTACACAATTTTTGGTGTTGTGTGCAACTAATACACCCGTTTGCATAGTTTATAGGGTATTTGAAGCAAATGCCAACAAGTATTGAAAACGCAAAATTTGAGCTTCGTTGCAGTTTTTCATGCAGTTTTTGTTGTTGTTGTCGGTGTTGTTGCTGTCGTTGTTGTTGTTGTTGCAGCTGCAGCTGCAGCTCTTCAATAATGCACGATGCTTCACTATGGCAAAGGACAACAACTACAACAACTACAACAACTACAACAACAACAACGAGAGCTATAAAAGCAGGCAACATTTTGCACTTTGCATCGTCTTCAAAAGGGCGCCTGCAACACGCCTTGCCCACGCCCCCTGCGCCCACTTGCCTTGCCATTTTCCACCTTCGACGTTTTGCCTTTCTTCCGCACTTTCCCGCACTTCCCGCATTTCCCTCGGCCGGCATCGATTGTCGCTTATTTATGCGCCGACTTACTTATTTAGCACTCGAAAGCATCGAATAGTTTCCCCTTAAACCAAAAGTGTTCGCTCTACAAATTGCATTCGATGCGTTGCGATTGCCATTGAAATTCAATTGGCACTGCTTATGACTTGATTCGATTTGCATTCGCATTTCCCATTTTCCCCATCTCCCCCAACTACCCATCCCCCCGTTTCCCACTTTCCCATTTCCACATTTCCCACTTGCCAACGTCATTCAATTCGATTCCATTCGATTCGATTGCACTCAACTCAACGCTCGACTGTTCTCAATTGGCTTGATATTCAGATATAGTCAGAGATATTCATATTCAGTTCAGTTCAAGGGATAATTATTTATCTACTTAAGGATGCCAAGGCAACCAGAGGAGCCAGAGGACGCCTTTGGCCGGGTCCTGAGACACGACCTACACCAACAGTGCAAAGCAAGTCAAAGGATAAAACAAAAAAGTATCGATTGTTGCCAGTCGAAAAATGTCGACGGGAATCTGGAACTTCGGCAATTGCTGCGCTTTAAGGAACTCTCATTTTACTTAAGTTTTGGGTTTTGGGATTAAAGAGAAAAATCATTTAAGAACAGTTTATTCATGAGGATTTTGTCCCTCTAGAGTTTTTAAGGGACAGTTTTTAAATAATTGAGTATCGGGTCTCAATGTCATACTCTCAATGTTCTTTTATATTTGGATCATTTATGAAATATACTTTCTACTAGGCTCAGCACCCTTCACAGCAGAAGCTCTCTCTCTTTTAAAGCTAGAGCCTTTCAATATTTGAATCTTTCTATGATTGAAGCATATTGTAATCCCGTCCATGTTGGTCTTTTGAGTCGGTTGCTTCCTCCTGATTCAAGTATGTCTAGTAAAACTTATGTTCATTCCCGCTTAAGGAGTAAAGACTCCCTATAGTCAATGTAGGTACCTTCGAGCTAGACACATTTAAAGATGGTATGCTTATAATTAAGGATCACATACAACATATGGAACATATTTGTCGGTTGAATTGCTTCTACTTCGGTTTAAGATTTTATCCCTCAAACTTATGGTATTTTCTGGCAATATACCTTATATAGACCACATATTGTCCATGTCGATTGATAGAGCTCCTTCAAGCTGGATAGTGGGCTCCCTTAACTGGACGTCCTCTTAAGATAGTATCCCTCGAACGTATGGTGTTTCCTAACTAAGGTATAAAAAAATCCCGGAGTTAAGGACCTCGGTATACGTTGGTATCGAACCAATATGATAGTAGCATACACTGAAATTGATGCATATCTCCATCAGTCGGTTGAGGTACGTTCTATCGGACTTTGGATTGGCTTTTAAAGCCTTTCAAGACTTGAACGTCTCTTTTAGTTTTAATAGCTTCTCCTTGAGTCTGATTAAGTCATGTTCATGTCTTAGGAACTGGTCTTTCTATGTTAGTTTTGATACAATTCTCTTAGTTTGCAATCCATAGTAGTTGTGTCTTAATATCCCATCCTTAAAAGCTTTAATATATGAATGAATTATGAATCGAACCCCACGCTCAACCAACTGAATTATACAACTTTTCCGAAAATAGCTCAAAATTCAGACTTGATTTCTTCTTGGAATTATGAAATATGCAATTGTGGGCCGAATGGCAAATGAAATGAAATGTAATGGAATCCTGAAACTGTGCATTTTGTTGTTTGGCGTTTATTGGAATTCTCTTAAAAAGATTTATTTATATTTCGAATTCAATGTATAAATTTTGATAAATGCTCTCCAAGTGCTGCCAAAGGGGTGAAGTGGGTATAGCGGTGTGGCGGGGTGACGGTAGTATTCAGCTTTTTGTTGGACACCTTTGATTAATGATGCGATCCGAGATTAATGTTACCGTCGCTGTACAACGACAATTTGCCTTTTTGGTTCGCATAATTCTCAAAAAGAAAACTATTTAAAATGGAATTGTAAATATTTTTGAAAATATTCGTTTTGCAGGATCCAAAGATTTTGGACAAAGTGACCAAAAAGAATGGAACTAACATACCGGAACTGGATAAACGATCCCTCACCATATGCTCGAATACGGACTATATCAATATAACATATCATCATGTTATTTGCCCAGATGCGGCCACCGCCAAGGTAAATAATCGTAGATCGAAAAATCGGTATAATATCTCGGATTTTCATTAAGAGTTTGACTCATATCCCATATGACATATATCATGCATTATCTCTGTACTTATTTATAGATCTGGTTAGATGGCATACGAAAAATAACACATAATGTCAAAGCGAATAATATCTGTCCCATGATGTGTCTGACGAAACTGTAAGTGGACGACTTCGGCCCATCAAGAAATTCTATATAGACGCACCTGAATACTCTATACATATATATATATTTATTATACTTAAGGATTTTACTTGATATCTTACGCTGCACACCTCATAGCATGTGGAGGCAGGCTTTTTGCATAAATAACATTCTCATCTAAAACTCTCTGCACTGTAAATAATACCAAAAATATTGTATATGATTTTGTGTTTTCTTAATTTGCATGTCTTTGTTCTTGCTGTTATCGTTATCGTTATCGATAGAGCTGGCAAAAGAACTTGCGTCTTATAACACATAACAATCGTGCTACCAATGTGTGTCCACGCACTAATCTGATGAAACAGTAAGTAAAGCACTTTGCTCGATATAAGTATATCGATTTGTTATCGATAACAGTCGTAGGTGTTGTAAGTAATGTTTTGGTAAGTATTCAAGTGTTTTTTTTAGCAAATGAACGACGTTTTTGGGAAAGAAGTTTTAGGTCTATGACTATAATGGAATGGATATTTTATAGAATGGAATTTTGATACACCCCTCCATTTTCCCAGGAAATAATGAAATGTATATAACAGCCACGGTTATTGTGTTATGGTCATGAAATTTGGTATATATAGGTGATATATATAGAGACTATATTAGTATTTAACAATTGTTTCCTGCCCAATATGATCATACGAAAATTTAATAAAAGTTCATAAATTCCACAGTTTTTAACATAACGTTTTGAATTTTAGTAGGTAAATTTTTGACTATGTCATAAAGCTATCCTGAATATTTCTATAAGATTGGCTCATAAGTGGATACTCGAACTCTCCCTAATAAAGAGAATTATTTTTAATGAAAGTGGCAAAATGAATCCGAAGTTTAATTTATGTATATGAAATTCCAGGAAGCTCTGAAAATGCGCACTACAATTAATAGTAAGCTGAAGTTCCAGGAATAAAACCTTTATAAAATATAAAAAAATAAATCGAGAAAATATTTAATAACAAAATTCTCAGAAAGAATGTTTTGTGAGATAAATTTTTTACGAAAAAGTTTCTACTTAGTCGAAAGTGAGTTCTGTTTCGAAATGAATATAGAGTAAGCTGAAGGTAATAAATATGAAATTTGGTTATGAAAATGTTATCTTTTATAGTCACAACTATATGGAATCGAGACATCAAGCTGAATGAAAATATCACAACCAAATTAAAGTTCCATTAGCTCGCGTTTGTTTAAATATAAATCCAAAATTGTCAACATTTGTGGCATAAAATTGAATTGAATAACATCTCTTGCTTTTGCCTTAAAGGTGACAACAAAAAGTAAGGAAGTATTATATGCGACACACCGAATATGTTATACTCTTATCGAAGCTGTCGTATATACTATATATAGAGAAACATTGCATATAGTTATTGAATTACCGTAGAGTTTTTATTGAATGTAAGCGTAATTTCAATCCAATAGCTTGGGAAATATCTATAAATACGACTATTCGTTCTATGGTATCTATATAATAAGTGGGCCGATTCTATTGAAATTTGGTAGAACAATTGATAATAAGAAATCCTAAGAGTGTGTGATATTTAAATGACATAACTTTAAAAAACATGGGAATTATGGACAAACCTACTAAAACTACCTAAAAACCTACCTATGAAACTTAAGTGTGCATGAAATTTAAATACTTTAGAGTAACCCACTTAGGAAATATGCCCAAAATCATCTTTGAGTTATATGGCAGCTATCATATAGTGGTTCGATTTGCATACAGACAAACCCAAACGACTTGACTTGGCCTGTTTGCGGTCCAAACATGTACTATTTGCTTTCGAAAAGAGTATTCAAAAAATGTCAAGAATTCGAGAATAGATTAAAGACAATCAATTATGTATCTAAATATAATGAAGTAGCGGAGGACAATGAATAATATTTCAAATTGTGTCTTCATTTTGCTTTGTGAAACTTGTTGAAATTAATTGAATGACAGGTAGAACAGGCAGATGGGGTAGGGGCAAGCGACAAGGTAGATCGGTAGACGGCGGAAACGGAAACGGAAACGACAACATCATTATTGTCAACCTTAACCCACTGTGTCTCAGTCGGAGTCTACTATTTTTGTTTCTTATGCAAAGGTATAAATTTTGGAATTGATTTTCCATTTTTTAGCCAACTGATGAAAATGAAGCTATTTCCTTGGGGAAACTTTTTGGAGGAGTCTTAAAGCTGTTTAAAGTTGTCACATTATTTACAGGGTATCAATGTACTGTACAACTTGTTGAATTACAAATGTTTTGTGGGCATGTAATATTCAATTACAGTTGGAAAATTGGAAAATTCGAATGAAAAATTAAAGTGTAATTAAAATGCATATCGAATTTGCCCATTGCCCGCCCGTCCATTTGCCGGGGATTGCAATTAATTTCCATGACAGAACCGAAAATGATCGATGGGCAAAGTGCATTACGTTAAATGCATTTTGATTAAATTCAATTTGCATGCAAAGTTTTGGTCAGCTGGTCACACTCACACGACGCAGCAGCAGAGGACATTGAGGACATTGAGGACATGCAGGACACGGAGGACACGGAGGACACGGAGGACATGCAGAACCTGCTGGACAACACGGGGTCATTCATTACTTAGCCTCGTGTGCTTGTCCACCGAGCTGGCGTGCTCCTTTGCTCCTTTGACTCCTTCGCAGAGCGACCAGACTTAACCTCATTTATAGTAAAGCAGGTCCAGGTCAGGCTAAGTAATTGCAGTTAATGGCCAAAGACCTTGCAACCAAATGCCGCATAAACTATGCAATCAAACAGCTGCCCCAACAACAATAACAAATTTTCAAACTGGGTCAACGAATTGCCAATGCAAACATGAAATTGTAACCAATGCAACCCCAACCCCATCCCTGCCCCCTTCCCCTCGCTTAGTGTGTAGTGTATTTAGCGATTCGTTTTCAATTAATAATTGACCACATAAAACCCGACCTCAAAGCTGCAAAAAGCCCAACAAATCTCTTTTATTGTTTTATTATGCAATCAAATGACCCAACAATTGCGTTGCCAAACACAAAAAATTGTTGCCAACGAAAACAAAAAAAAATCCAGCAAGGATTGTCCTTGGCACATCGAAGTTTTCATGCTCTATATATAACAGTCTATAGAAACATTGAATTTTTATGAAAAATATGCAAAATCTGAGAAAAAAACAACTTTTAGTTCTATAATAGCTATATATATAGTGGTTCGATCCTTATGAAAATTGGTGGAACAATTAAGAATATGAAGTCTTAAGCCAGTTTCAAATTCCAAGCCAGTTTCTTGTAAAACATGAGAAATATAAGCAAAAATTACATTTACTTGTAGGGCAGCTATATGATATAGTAGTTCAATCTTAGTGAAATTTCGTGGATTGATAGATTATAAAATCTTTAAAGTATTTGTCCAATGTAATTAGTGTGGCAGCTATATGATTTGATGGTTGGTTGATCTTTATTAAATTAACTGGAACGATATATTGTAAAGTTTCGTAGGTGCTTATCAAGTTTCAAACTTGTAAAATATGGAAAATATGGGCAAAAATGAAATTTAATGGAGAGGTAGATTGTATATAGTATATATATATATGGAAATTTACACATATTCTACCAGTTTTTCATAATGTGGGACTATCCATTGAATAACTAGTATATATCCGCAAAACTGACAGCTATAAAATATAGTAGTCAGATCCTTATCACATTTTCCACAGCAATAGATAGTAAGATCTCCTAAATGCTTGTAAAACATGGAAAATATAAGCAAAACAGACTATATGATACTATATGATATAGTAGTCTGATCGGATTATTGTCAAGTTTCATAACCACCGCTCCTAAAAACCGTTTATTGTGTCCCCCTGACCATTCGGAAGTTAACTTTGCGGGTTCTTTGACCCCTCCTCCCATGCCTGGCAAACAGCTGCACAAAGTCTATATACTTTTTTCTGCAAAAAGAGTATCAAATATTCCAAAAAAAAAATGTTTCTTTTTACTCACCTCATTTTTTGTCAGGGCATTTTGTATTGCCGTATTTACATTCAGTTTACGCCGATTTCTGACTTGAGATTTACCGAATTACTCCGGTAAATTGCAATCACTTCCATTTTTATTTTTTATGGGGCACATCAATTGTTCAGGTAACTTCTAATTGTCTTCCCATCTTCCGCTCAGAACAACTGAGTATAACATTTCTACATCTTTCCTGCAGCGGGTTTTAAATTTTTGGCATTATATTATTACTACAGTTCTGGAAGCGACTATAACTTATCCCAATTTCTTGCCTTTGTAACTTGGTAATCATCTGGGAGTTTCCCTTCTTTTATACAGGTATCTTTCGGTTATGTCCATAACTTTGGCTATGATGACAATTATAGAAACCAGAAGTTATGTAAATAGATTTGAATTTTGCATTGTTTAAAGGTTTAATACTTTCCAGATCGATGAAACTTATAGGAAATTAAATGTACCAAGTTACGATTAAAGCAGTTTAATCTGTAGTACTTTCCAGATGCATAGAAAATCGAAAGTACCAATTTGCTATTAAAGGGGTTAATACTTTCCAGATCGAAATCAATTTTGAAATAGATCCTTAAGTTAAGTCAGCTCTTTTAAAAATTGTGCTGCAAATCAAGGTAAGTAAGCCTACAAATTTCTTCCAGTTAATATTTTGTTTAGCACATTTAGCTGAAATCTTAACTTTGCTCATCCAAATTGTATAAACCTAACCATAATAATTCTTATTAAAATTTTTCAAGTTGGATGCGTCTGAGTTTCTGTGTGGAGAAACACGGTAAAATACCGGTTAAGACATTGGCTAAAACATTCGCATCCGGTAAAACTGAAAAATTGGTATATACATGCATCAAAGATGCGGGTTTACCAGATGACAAAAATGGCACCATGACTAAGGAGGAGTTTACATTTGATAAGTTTTATGCGCTCTACCATAAGGTCTGTCCCCGCAATGATATCGAGGAGTTGTTTACGTTTATGTAAGTGAATTGGACTTTAACGATATATATATATACCGATTCAATGAACTGTTTTGACCTGCATTACATACATTACGATTTCCAGAGGTCTTTGTAGTATCCAATAACTGCGCTGTTCCAAAGTTCACGCTGTGTTTCTCTCTCTCTACCTTTTCCTCTGCTTTCAGTGACACATTTACCTCCCGAAATTGTTTTTATTTATTCCCCACATTTAAATTAATCCCGTGGGTTTTTCCTAAAATCCTTTGGTCCGCAGGAAACTCAATTGTTCCTTGCCCTGTCTTAATTTTTTTGCTTCCCAGTTTAATTCCAAGCCTATTAAAAAGAAGAGTTTCCTGAGTTTCCAATCTGCTGAAGCAACTTTTTGTGGTGTGCTTTCTTTTGCTCTACCTTGCGATGATCCCAATAATCCTTTGTTTTCTATACTTTCTACGCCTTATTTTATTTATCTTCCTATCCGAGCTCTCCTCCTGTCTTCTCCCTTTTGTTTTCCATCTATTTAAACTCCATAACTCCCTATCTCTCTATCTTCCTAACCTCAAATGTCCTACTTGTATTCTCTTTTGATTTTATAGCTTTTTTATATATCCATGGCAAATAATTGTTGCTCCCTAGACATCACTCGGAGATTTAAATCTCCCCTTTCTTTTTGTATTAAACCTTGATCAGCCTTATGATGATCATTCGATTTTCAGCTTTCATTATATACCGTGTTTGATTTCCTAGCCGATTAGCTGTCCTCAGCGTTTCCTCCAGCATCTCTCCTGCTCCGCATCCTCTCCCCCTGCCCAGTGCAACACCTAAAACCCAACTGTTCAGAGTGTCTCCCACACTCAAAACTAACTTTCTGTACAACCCACAGCACCAAGGGTAAATCGGATGTCATTAGTCTGGAACAGTTTATACAGTTCATGAATGAAAAGCAACGTGATCCGCGCATGAACGAAATTCTTTATCCCCTTTACGAGGAGAAACGTTGCACTGAGATCATCAATGACTATGAACTGGATGACGAGAAAAAGAAGAACGGTAGGTTCAGGGCGGAAAACCCAAAGAAAGGTCTAAGCTTCGCTCTTCACCAGGGCAACTCTCGCTGGACGGCTTCAAGCGTTATCTGATGTCCGATGAGAATGCACCCGTATTTTTGGATCGTCTCGACTTCTACATGGAAATGGATCAGCCCTTGGCGCATTACTATATAAATAGCTCGCATAATACCTATCTGTCGGGTCGCCAGATTGGCGGCAAAAGCTCTGTGGAAATGTATCGCCAGACGTTGTTGGCGGGCTGTCGTTGCGTGGAGCTGGATTGTTGGAACGGTAAGGGTGAGGATGAGGAACCAATTGTGACCCACGGACATGCCTACTGTACGGAAATTTTGTTTAAGGTAAAACTTGTAGGAATTTATAAAGAAGAGTTTCTTTATAGATTTGTCTTCTTTTTTTTTGGAATTTAGGATTGCATTCAGGCCATTGCGGATTGCGCATTTGTCTCTTCGGATTATCCGGTTATATTGTCCTTTGAGAATCATTGCAATCGGGCCCAACAATATAAATTAGCTAAATACTGTGATGACTTCTTTGGTGAATTGTTACTAAAGGAGCCACTGCCCGATCATCCGGTACGTCTCTACGTTTGAATTAACCCTTCTCCGCGGAGCTAAACGTTTTTTATATTTCCAGTTGGATCCGGGTCTGCCCCTACCACCGCCCTGCAAGCTAAAACGCAAGATTCTGATCAAAAACAAGCGCATGAAACCCGAAGTAGAGAAGGTTGAACTAGAGCTCTGGCTCAAGGGTGAACTGAAGACCGATGATGATCCTGAGGAGGATGCCAGCTCTGGCAAACCACCAGAGGCGGCACCACCACCACCCCCACCGGAGGCAGCTGCTGCTGCTGAACCTGGCGCCGAAGGTGGCGGCGGTGCGGAGGGCGAAGCCGCTGCCGCAAATTACAGTGGTTCCACCACAAATGTACATCCCTGGCTCTCGTCCATGGTCAATTATGCGCAGCCCATTAAATTCCAGGGCTTCGACAAGGCTATTGGTAAGACATGAGCAGTAGAAGTTCTCCCAACTTCCCAACTAAAACCACCTCTTGCAGAGAAAAACATTGCCCATAATATGTCATCGTTTGCTGAATCCGCCGGCATGAATTATCTGAAGCAGAGCTCTATCGACTTTGTCAATTACAACAAGCGCCAGATGTCGCGCATCTATCCGAAGGGCACCCGAGCTGATTCCTCGAATTACATGCCGCAGGTCTTCTGGAATGCCGGCTGTCAGATGGTCTCGCTAAACTTCCAGACCTCCGATCTGCCCATGCAGCTCAATCAGGGCAAGTTTGAGTATAATGGCGGCTGTGGTTATCTGCTGAAACCTGATTTTATGCGACGTGCCGATAAGGATTTCGATCCGTTTGCCGATGCGCCCGTGGATGGTGTGATTGCGGCTTGTTGTTCGGTTAAGGTTATTGCCGGACAGTTCTTGTCGGACAAGAAGGTTGGCACCTACGTGGAGGTGGACATGTTTGGCCTGCCCTCCGACACGGTTAAGAAAGAGTTCCGCACGCGTTTGGTGCCCAACAATGGACTCAATCCGGTCTACAACGAGGATCCCTTTGTGTTCCGCAAAGTGGTGCTACCCGACTTGGCCGTGCTGCGCTTCGGCGTCTATGAAGAAAGCGGCAAAATGATCGGACAACGTATTCTGCCACTGGACGGCCTACAGGCGGGCTATCGTCACGTCTCGCTGCGTACGGAGGCCAACTTCCCCATGTCGTTGCCCATGTTGTTCGTGAACATCGAATTGAAAATCTATGTACCTGATGGCTTTGAGGATTTCATGGCCATGTTGTCCGATCCACGTGGTTTCGCCGGCGCAGCCAAACAGCAGAACGAACAGATGAAGGCCTTGGGCATTGAGGAGCAGAGCGGCGGTGCGGCACGCGATGCCGGCAAGCCGAAGGAGGAGGAGAAAAAGGAACCACCGCTGGTCTTTGAGCCAGTCACACTGGAGTCACTGCGCGAGGAGAAGGGTTTCCAGAAGGTCGGCAAGAAGCAGATCAAGGAACTGGAGGCCATACGCAAGAAGCATGCCAAGGAGCGCACCAGCGTACAGAAGTCCCAGAACGCGGCCATCGACAAGCTGATCAAGGGACGCAGCAAAGATGATATACGCAACGATGCTAACATCAAGAATGCGATCAATGATCAGACCAAGCAGTGGACCGAGATGATGGCACGTCATCGCAAGGAGGAGTGGGATTTGCTGCGCGTGCACGTCCAGGACTCGCAGGATGCGATGAAAGCGTTGATGCTGACCGTGCAGGCGGCACAAATCAAACAACTCGAGGATCGTCATGCCAGGTGAGCTTTATACAAGGGGAAAAGTTCGGATATATAATATCTATGTACCTTTTTCCATGCAGGGACATCAAGGATCTGAATGCCAAGCAGGCAAAGACCTCCGCCGATACTGCCAAGGAGGTGCAGAATGACAAAACGTTGAAGACCAAAAATGAAAAGGATCGTCGCTTGCGCGAGAAGCGCCAGAATAATGTCAAGCGTTTTATGGAAGAGAAAAAGGTTATATCTTTTATCGATTAATCGATAACATTTGATGTATTTCTTCGATTTTCTCTTGGCTTTCGCAGCAAATCGGCGTTAAACAGGGACGCGCCATGGAGAAACTCAAGTTGGCGCACACGAAACAGGTCGAGGAATTTGGTACCGATGTGCAAAAGGTACTCAATGAAATACGGCCACAAGGCGATACTGTAACCAGCATTGAGACTGTACTTTAGGCCACAAAACAGACACCACCATAACAACAACAAGAACAACTACAAGAATAACTACAACAAGAACAACAACTACAACCAGAACATGATCCTAAGAACGGTTAAATCATGCGCTAGTTCATTGTAGCTGTTCCATCATAAGCATCAACTATCGAGTAGCGAGGTTTGAGTATCGAGTACTCCACACTCCACACACACATAACCACACCCATTTTATCAAATCTCGAACTGTAGCTGCTAAAATCTCTCTCACTTACAGCATAAAATGTAATTATATACATCTTTATATATATTATATATACATATAAAAAATATATTATATATTCTCTAATTATGCCTTAAGTTTTCAATAACCTGAACCCATTGAAAATGGGCGCAATAAAATGCTTAAAACCCTACCAAAAGAAAGGCTTAAGATTATGAGAAAAAACTGTCAGGTGATAGTAGAACTATGTATAAAGATTCTGTCTGTCATGGATACGTCCTTCCGTCTGACTATAACAACCTGAATGTGAGGCAAATTTGGATTGGTGTATTCGCTTATACTATAAGTATAGCGCTTCACATTTTGTATATAGTTCCATATATTGGATAAACAGATTTTACTTTTGGAGAAAATTTCAAATATCTGTGTGAATATTAAAAATTTTGTTCTTTCAACAGAGAAATTTATAAATCAGAAATCTGACTTGAAAATTTGATAAGGATTGGATAATAACTATGGAAATTATACCATAAATCATTAAAATTAATAAAACTGTTGTAAAACACAAATCATTTACCATTTAATCATAAAAAATAAATATTTATGTAATACAATTATGATAAAAATCAAAATTAATAACTATTTAGTTAATAGTTATTATATAGAAAACTCAGTGTAACGTTTGTAAACTTAGTTTAGAGAACCGATAGTATACCAAATAGATATAAGTATATATTTTTATGCTCTTTTCGAAGAAAGTTGTATATACACTTTGTATTGATGTTTCCTTCGATATATTGAACCTTCAAAGCTTACCTCCAGAATGATGAGAAGAAAAAGATATTAATAGGGCCAAGTCCGTCTGCCTGTCCGTCTATATGTTCACAGACTAATCTTTCAGCTTTTCAGCTATCGTAATGAAAATCAACATAGTGAGTACTTAAGATACGATAAAAAGTTTGATTTGTACATTTTATTTATAAATTTTTTACTCACCCTTAAGGTTCTTTAATAATCTATTGTTCCACCAAATTTCTGAAAGATCGGTCCGTAAACACAGACTTGTGTCCTATACAAATCATGGAAATTTCAAATCACCCATTTAGGCCAAATAGTTTTGACTATCTACAAATTCTTTCTCGTCCAATATTCATAAGGCTGTTGGAACATATTTCAACGTATTCAAGCTCCGAAATTCGAAAAGAGTATACAATCTTCGGTTAGCCGAAAAAATAACTTGCCCACTTATTTAGGATCATTTTTCAATGGGTTCAGTATAACATCAGGTCGTGCAGTTTCGACTATAACTTGCTGTTTTATCAATTGATTTTCACCAAAATTTGTTTATTGCTTACATTGGACATGCTTAACCAAAAAATAATCGAATATTAATATTAATTTTCTTAACCGCAAATTCATACAAAATCGGAACTTAACGCTCAAAATTAACCGCTATTCGCTAACCGTTATTGCTGTGCGCTTCATCCAAAAAAAAAAAGCAAAGAGTATTTCCCCTGACCAAATTAAGCAAAATACTAAAAAATTCCAAATTTTTGTTTCTCTCTCTCCCTTTCTCTCTATTTCATTCTCCCCCTCTCTCTCTTTCTCTCTCTTTGTCTCTCCGTCTCGCTCTGTTAGCTTTTGGATATGTACCGAGTGGAGGAAGAGGCTTATAAGGTCCATGGCAAAATGGAATTCTTTGCCTAACCACAAGAGAACCGAGGCAACAGCTACGATTGTACTGAATTATGAACCCTCGACCGAAATCCTATACCAAAATTTCAAAGAAATCCAAGAGCCTTCAATGTGCAGCAGCCCTCTGGGAACTCAATGTGTCCGCGTATACCCTATAAATGTGCATATATCAATATCAACTAGATATTCAGCTAGTAAGAGTTATAAAACTTATAGTAAACGGCACTTGGTGCTTTATAAGGCATTGGGGCAAAAAAATACTAAAAAATACGAAATTAAGTCAATGCCTCCGTGTCAAAAATCGGCGTTAAGAGAACTTTAAATATAAAAACATACACATATATATACATAAATATATTTTAAAAACTTAAACAAATTATTAAATATACTAAAAAAAAACTAAAAAAAAAAGCGCTCAGCAAAACTCAGCAAAAAACTGTACACCGATAAGCATAGATCCCTTATTATCCTATCATCTTATTTAATTGTTTTTTCTCAACCAAAGCGCATAGCGCAAATGAAACAAAAAGTATTTTTTCTTAATTTTTTGGTATATTTTATATTTTTTTGGTATATTTTTATATATATTTTCTTTTTTTATAATTTTACTGTTTTTAGAGGCAACGATTTTACAACCAATCACAAAAATACAGCAGAAAGATAAACAAATACATATGTGTTTCCGATTTTCCACCTATAAATAAAGCTTATAATAAAAGAACAAGAAATCAAAAAAATCAAAAAAAAAAAAACAAAATAAACAAAAAAAATACAAAAAAATACAAAAAAACAAAATAAAAAAAATACCAAAAAATACCAACAAAAAAATATCAAAAAATATACCAAGTGAAAGCTAGTGACGCGTATTCAACGTATTCAATAAAAATGGCATACTAAATACTATAGACTAGCATGCTCTGCTTACATACATACAAGATATTTGTATTTTTCAAAAAACGAAAATATACCAAAAAGAAATAAAATAATCAAAGCATTTATTTTCTATAAATGCAAAAGAAAAAATACTAAAATCAAATTATGAGTATATATATACATACATACAAACATACCACAACCATCTATGTGCATAAATTTCAAGAACAAAATACAAAAAGATATTGTAATAACATAAGTATATTCAACAAAAATACTAAAATGCAACACATAAAACTTTTTAGTATGCGTAATGCAAATGAAACAACCCTACCGGCAGTTATACTCGTATAACCCATAAAAAATATATATATATATACATATATTATATATAGGACAGTACCGTTAAAGTATAATCTGATTAAATACAAAAAATACCAACTTGTTCAACTTTATATCAAACACAAGCGTTGAATAGAAGAACCCTACAACAACACAGCAAAATACTTTTACAAGACAGCCAAAAATATACCCAACAAAAAAATACCAAAAATATATACCAAAATAAATCACACTTGGAAAGAAAATATGCATGCTTTAAATGAAAATTTCAATATGTTTTTTGCACTTTCTTATTGTGTTCTAATTGTATTATTTGAAAAATACCAAAAAAATACCAAAGCATAACGTAATGTAACTGTATATTGTGAGTTCTAAATATTATATATTAAGTCCGAATTATACTAAATTAATTATACCAAATTAGAATTGAAAATTTGATCAAAAACATTGAGTGAATTGAGTATATATGTTGGAAAACTATTTTTTTACATTTTCCAAAATTATAATGTATAGTCGAAATTTTTTTCTAGCTAAGTGGTCGAAATGAGCTTTATTCGTATTCTAAGTCTTTAGTACGTGGGTTTTTAGCGCTGATTAATGTTGTTTTGGAAATTAAAACTAATATATTATACGAGTATATGGTATATTTCTCGTCTAATGTGCCAATTTTGAGTCGAAATTCTACACGAAATTTAGACAAAATTTGGTATACATTAGTTAAGTGGCCAACCTATTAGATCATTGAAATTTTTGAGGTCATTATATGAAATTATTGTGTGAAATCAAAATTTTATGGGCAATAAACAGAGCTCGCATGTTTCTTTTATACCCTGTACCTAGATCTTTTAATGGGCCATAAGCCAGCTGAGCTTTCAGCTGTTTCGGAGTCCTAGCCTATATATATGTATTCCGATCACACAAGTTTGTAAATAAACTTATGAAACCTATGGTCAAAAATTATAAAATTAGATACATAAGTCTATCTAAATCTTAAATTCAAGAATTTTCGAAAAAAAATATCATAACAAACTCTAAAACTTCGCTTATAAGACCAAACCAAATTTTAGAAAAAAAGTGGGAATCGCAAATTCCAACAAATTGCTAAAGCCAGCACCTGGTTATAGGGTATCTGCTAGTCGTGCCAGTACGACTAGAGCATTCTAGTTGATATTTGTTACGCGAGCTTTTCTGCTTTCAAAGCCAAAAAAAAGGTGTCAATTTTTTTGGAAATTTTTTTCATTTTTTTTTCAACTTAATTATAATCTTTGTATAAGATTTAGTTAGCGAATGTATTAAATACTAAAGAAAGAAGGAAAGTGTTAAGAACGTAACCCACGTTGGGGCCACATCTAATATATAGTTTATGTTTTCGGCTAAAGCCAAAAAGGTGATGATCGCGTATATCCTAAAAATTAGATTTTCTTAAACAATCCCTATAAATGAATACAGGAAACATTTTGAGTCAGAACTCGCAATTATTTATAAAAAAAAAAAAAACCGAGAGCTATGCAACTTTATAAATATGATTTTATATTCTTATCATTATTATGTTAATACTATATCATGACTATCAAACTAGTTGAATAACATTAATGATCAAATCTATAATAAACTGAACTATTTGTTTCAACTGATATAATATGCCCTTGCAGTAGATTTTTCGCTGATTTTCATGAAATTCGGATTGTCTGAAATTCCCAATTATATGGTATAAGCTTGATAAACTACTGTTAAATGATGTATGAAAGATCTATCAAATACTTATAGCATTATATCACATGCCAGATAGCACTTATAAATTACTGCAAGGGTATATCTAAAATATGAAAGAACTTTTTGAAAGTCTCTTGATTAATGCTGCGTATTTACTTATGATTACTTACATACTATATATATATAATATGTATAACACAATGTATGTCTATTATTATGATATTATTAATATTGTTATAATTTAATTGCTAAACAAAAAAAGGCTCGAGGAAATCTGTTATACAAGGGCTTCTAGAAAAGTTTCAGAACTTGCCTGTCGTCAGTTCGGCGGAAACTCTTCGGACAGCCCTCGTATTTTATATGTATATTTTGCTGCTTTATAACCCCATTGTTATGCATCCCATATATTATTTATGAAGTCCTTTGCGCAGTATATGAAATTAATAAAAATAAACGTTCCTACAACATTTGATTTTGATTTATTATTTATAATCTTTAGGCTGAAGTACTCAAAGAACTACCCAAATCGTTGCAATTATTTTCCAAAATTTAATTGTGATTTAATATTAGAAAAATATACTAAATTAGTAGTTTTTTTTTTTTTTTTTTTTGCTTAAAGCAATCACTTTTCTAAGGTAAAAGAAAGTGTATCCAAAAATGATCTATGAAAAAAAAAAACAAGAAAAAATATACAGACATAATACACACACTTTTTTTTGAAACGCAATACAACATACCCGTTATGCATAATACTGAGAAACATTTGCATAATGTAAAAAAAGAAAAGAAAAAAAAACAAAGAAAATATATTAAGAAAAAAATGTAAAAGATATTTATGGAGTTTGGTGTTGAAGGACATAAAGAAAATTGGAAATAAAAATTTTTCTGATGAAATCTGTTATTGTGTTTTCTTAAGTGCCCAAAGGGCCCTGTACATCTTCTTTTTCCCCCCTGTCCATGCTAAAGATGACTTTCTGTGCTTCACAAACTTCAGGACAGTGTGAACTTACCATTTTCTTCAAAAAGTGTAACATATTTTTCTAAATTCAGTTCTAAAGCTAATAAAAACTGTTAAAAAACCAATTATTCCCTAAGAAACTGTGTCATTGAGATTTCTTTTAAGGGGAATCCCACTTAATGCTGCTAGTGATGCGATATCAGTAGTATCGATAACAGAGTATCGATATTTGCATTAAAAGCTATTCACTCTATTGCAAGTGCAATGAATAGTAATAGAAGCTTACGCTTCTTAGAAGATACATAAAAAAAACGTCTAGAATAGAATAAACGTCCAAAATAATCCCTGATTAGTAATCAACGATATTCAGAAGTATTAAAAATCATTGCATAATTTTAGCAGCTGACACTAAAGCTGCGTTTTGCTATGGCCATTTGCGTTAACATAACTTAATATTGCGTTAACTTATCGTTATTTGAAAAACGAAGTAACGCATAGTAATAAAAGCTTTTGCTTATTAGAACATAACTCCAGACTGTTTTTCTTATGGAAAATCCACTTAAAATTACGATATATTTCGTAAGTCTCGAAACAATGGCAACTAACCTCGACAGTTCTTATCCTTTGCAGTGCATCTAATGCGTAACAGTGCAAATTTTGCGTAAACAGTCTCAATATTGCGTCGGGTTTGTTCATGAAAAATATTGCACACTTTAGAAGCTTATGTTAGTAAAACAGAAATCAAAACAATGTCTGCAGTAGTAGTTCTTAATTAAAACTCCTATATATTTGTTAGAATAAGTCTAGATGTCTATAGATAAAGTCTATATGCAAAACAATTACAAATATTTCGCGGCCAATCGGCAAATTGTGCATTCATTGCTCAAAATTGCGTTAACAGCTTTTGAGCTCAAAACTGCGTTGCCCAACACTGCAAATATTGCGTTAACAGGCGCTGTGGAGCGCTCGAACTGTGCTTTTACGTCAACGTAACAAACACATTATAAAACAAAATAAATTGTTAATTGCCAAAGGGAAACAAATTACAAATCCAACATGAACAGAGTATTCCAAATTGTTGCGCGTCAAAGCCAGGTGAATATAGCAAGAACAGCCAGCACAATACCGACACTGTTGCATGCCGCCACCGGCAACACACGTTGGTACAGCGCGGATGCAGCTGCTCCGCCGGCGGCTGTGGACAAATCCACCATGGACAAGCTGGTGCGCACCAACAAGGTGGTCGTCTTCATGAAGGGTAATCCCCAGGCGCCACGCTGCGGCTTCAGCAACGCCGTCGTCCAAATAATGCGCATGCACGGCGTGCAGTACGATGCCCACGATGTGCTTCAGAATGAGGCACTGCGTCAGGGTAAGCAGTTGGGAGTGAAGGCTTGAGATGGTTTCGAATTATGCTGCCTTTCCCCCATACAGGTATCAAGGATTACACCGACTGGCCAACTATCCCACAGGTCTTCATCAATGGCGAATTCGTGGGCGGCTGTGATATCCTGCTCCAGATGCACCAAAGCGGCGATCTGATCGAGGAGCTCAAGAAGGTGGGCATCGTCTCGGAGCTGCTCAAGGCCGAGCAGGCCAAGGAGGAGCAACCGAAGTCCACAAATTGATTGTTGTACGAGAAGCAACGTTTTTATTATTAAATGTTTTAATTAATATGTTAAATACGCTTATTGTTGTTCTTCTGATTTCTACGGCGTTCCTGGCATTCCTTGGCCCATCGCTCCTTGCACTCGCGCTCCGCATCGATGTGCTCCAAGGCGCCCAGGATACGTATGTGTGCACCCTGCGCCAGATCGTCCACCTGCAAAATCTCGCGGGCTTTTTGCTTTAAATCTTCATTTGTCATATTTACCAGGATTTGCGTCAGGCTGCGCGCTATGGAATTACGGATTAGTTCATCCGAAGGCATGGGCGGTATGCGGCGACCACGACGACGTGGTGAAGCCAGCGGTGCTCCAGTTCCTTCCATGCGTTCCTGTTCTGGTTCGGTTGACATGGCTTTTGAGACTGTTAAGTCGGCCGTTGAGCTGAGCTTAAACTGTTATGGCGCTAACATTGCGCTGTAAACTCTGTTAGCTAATTAACCCATTGTTTAAACAAACTAAAATTTATTTTTCCTTTTTTTTTTACTTTCATTCAAAAATTTAAGAAACTCCATTTTGGCCAAATTCTAAGTTTTATATGATCCGATCGCTCTGGAATTTTTTTTAGTTGGGTAATAATATGGGTCTTAAATTATATTAAGCATCATTAAGATAGGAATTGTAGAAAAAGTTAAGCTTCAATTAAGTTTAGGAGCCACATGCCAAATTTCATGATTTCTGCACAAAAAACATTGTGGCTACTAGACATATCTTTATGATATGAATTATATAAACTATAAGCATATGCTAAATTTAGAAAGCTCAATGTTAGGATGGCTAAAATTTTGGATGCCATTTTCTTTATAGTCTACAGGCACCCACAAACTTCATAATTACTTTCCGGAAAAATGGAGGGGTGTATCAAAATTTTGGTAAATTCCGCTCTGCAGTTTCTAATCGTGACCCTATATTCTATTTCAAAAAACCAATTTATCGGGCGAAGAAGGCGTGGCTTCCAATACTGCGTAAGCTATACATGGGTCTTCATGCCCAGTTTGGAGTCTGTAACTCATGGAGTTCCCGAAATCGGCGCGGACATGACTATATCACCTCGGCTATTGATGCTGATGAAGCATAAGGGCTGTGCCACGCCTCTTGCTGCTTGTTACATACATGCCAACAAAACTGTTATACCCTTTTTTACCATTTTTCAAATAGGATCAGGGTATATTAGTAATCTGTCGTGAACCATTTTAAAGCCTCTTACGCCTTGAGCAACTCAGCAGATTGTTCTTTTTGCATGATTAAATCTGTCGCCTTATCGCGCTGACACAATGCTGAAACAAACTCATTGTTATTAAGCTTAATATATTACGAATCGCATGTATCAAAGTTAACGCGTAATTGAAATTTGAGGTGTACCTTATTAGGCACATATTGATTAGAGGGTTAATCATATACTTCCAATGCTGTTAAGTGTCTATGTAATCCTTGCCCTTTAAACGATCATGTTAACCGCAAATGTTAACCGTCAGCCCCAAGTGCTGCCAATCAAATGTTTTGCTTACATTTTCTTTCATTTATTATTAAATATTACATATAATAATAATATAATATAATATAATACATATTGATTTAGTTGGTGTTTTCTTATTGTTGTTGGTTTTTTGTTTTTTGCTTTACATATGTAAATTGCTTGCACATTGTTAACATTTCGTGTATATTTTAAGGTTATGTAACCGTCAATTCTTTATTTTATATATATTTTTTTAAATTTCATTTAGATATAATAAAAAACAGAGGAAAAAAAAGTATACTTTCTTATGCCATAACTTGCCTATTAGTAAACAATAATAAAAAGTGTTATGAAAAATATTTATATATATATATGTATATATAAGCATATGTATATATATACACATACATATATATATATATATATATATATATATATAAGAGCATATGTATATATGTAGTAATTTTTTTTGTTTTTGTAATACTTTCTAACGTTCAGCTTTCGATATGGATCAGAGCCCGTTGGAGCTCCTCGGGGTGGATCCCTCCCGCCTCACACAAAGGACAGCTTGTCCAGGATGGAGGAGGTGTCCAGTAGCAGCTCGCTGCTGCTGTTGAGGATGTCGTAGAGCTCATGTGGGGCATCGCCGGCAATGGGATTGCCAAAGGGAAAGAACGAAGAGAGCGTCGATAGCTGCAGTGGGCCACCGTTGACCGCCTGCAGGCCGTTTGCACTCGCTGAGCTGGAGGAGCTGGGCATGGATTTGCGTCGGCGCTCCACGCCGTCAACATACTCGATGGGCTCCTCATGCGGCGGCGCGTCCCGCTGTTGGCTGGGTCGTGGTTCGCCCAGTGCATCGTAGTAGGCGTCGGGGAGTTCATCAAAGTTCTGCAGTTCCACGGAACGCTGCATCTTGGCTATGTTGCTTAGGAGCATGCGATAGTAGAGATCCACCTGGGGCTGGCCACCGCCACGTATATCGAGCACGGGCAGCCAGCGATAGTAGCACTGATCCCACACGGACATGTCGTAGATGCGATGGGCTGGCTGCAGATACCGATCCTGAGGCACACTGGACTGCGTGGCAAATAGCTGGGGATTGATGGTGTAACGGGCGGGCGTTGAGGTGGCGCCTGGTGCCGTTACCAACAGCTTGTGTCCGCCGCCCACAGCCAGGGAACGCCGATAGTTTTGATGGGCAGCCGCATCGGCTCGTTGACGCTGGTACAAGGGATTCGTGAAGAACATCTTATCCTTGTCGGAGAACTGTTCGCCCCAGTCCCAGACCGGACGCAGGACCAGCCCGTAGTCTATGACGGCACGTGCACGCTGCGCATGGCTATCGAACTGGAAGGTATCGAAGATGGGCATAAAGCAGGCATCCCACAGCGTGGTCAGATAGGTCTGGGAGAACTCAAACTCATCCGGGAACTGCTGCAAGAGCTGCCAGACACAGTCCAGGAATAGCAGAAACACGGGACTCTGTTCCCGATCCGCAGAGTGCTCGCTGTTGGGCAAATAGACATGGGCCAAACGACGCTGGAAGGGATGTTCCAGGGCGACCCAATCCTTTTGCACCAACGACTGAAACCCGTCGATGCTGCGGAAATGCGGATCGAGCAGCAATTGGGTCAGGCTGCTGATGATGCAGCACAGATCCCGCCCATTTGACTCCTGCAGCACGCAGGTTATATTGTCGCGCAAGGTGGCCGCCGCCTCGCTGGCATGCCGCAGGCACAGGGACACATACAGCAGCCAATTGCTCTTCTCCAGCAGACTCAGATACTTGTCATCCTGCAGCATAAACTTCTCCGGCGACTCCGGCGTGCAGAGACGCCGCAACTTCTGATAGGCACGTTGCACATCCTGCGTGCTGGGCAGTTGTTCGGTCAGCTGGAGCACCTTGAGCTGCTTGCGTTCATCACACTTACGCACCAGCTCCAGCATGATGTTCTCCATTTTGGTATCCTGCTGCGAGGCGGGCTGCAGTTCCGCCAGGCGCACCAGCGAGGCGGCACCACTGCCGTAGCTATACACCCAGAAAGCAGCGCGGGAATCGCAAAAGGCCAGGGACAGCTGCAGGTAACGCTCCAGGTCACAGCACTTGGGTATGACGAAATGCGGCGGCAGCAGGTACTTGTCCTGGGTGCGACCCTGCAGCTGCGGCACGGAGCTGGAGCTGATCACCTGCCACTCGGTGGCGCCGCAACGTATCAGCTCGCGGGCCCAGTCATTCTTGCTGGCGTACATGCTGACGCCGACCACGGCCGGAATGTAGGTCTCCTTGTAGACATAGGCAAAGCTCAGGTCGTGTCGCATGGGAAAGGCGAAGCGTGCCAGCGCCGAGGCCATCAGCTTGCCATGATCACTGGCGCCGCTCAGCTTGGAATCCTGCTGCTGGAAGGCAAACTTGAGCAGGCGAAAGTTCTTGCAGATGATGTGCAGCGCCACGATGCGTCCATTGATGTTCTGCTGCTTGGCCGGCTCCAGTTTCTTGCGGCGACTACTGTGGCTGGCCATGCGCGCCGCCTGCAACGCACTGGCGGCACGTCCCTGTTCCGCAATCGTATAGATCTGATCGATGTTGTTGAGCGTAACCTCATTGCGTCCCAAATAGGCATTCTCCTGGTACAGATCACTGGCCAACGGCGGTGCTGGAGCCAACGAGCTGCGCCCATGCAAGGGCACAAAGGCGAGCTTGAAATTGGTCACAGTCAACAGGCCAAAGCTGGCTTCCTTGTGTGGGAATCTATGTGATTGGGTGCTGCTGTGCGTGGTGCTGCCATTGCCATTGCCATTGCTCTGGGCCAGTGCTTGGTTGGGCGTCTCCATGGGCGCTATGGGCGTATACATATAGGCAGGCGCTGAGGCAACGATTTGTTCATTGGGCAACAGCCGCGGCTTGGCCAGATGCACATCCCGCAAATCACTGGGCAGACACCATTCGTTGGTGTCCGCTGTGGCGCGCAGATCACCGGGTATGGGCGCCACGTAGCTGGTGAAGGTGTTCCTTTTGCGATGATCTGGCATCTCATTGTGGCTGCCAGTGGCCATGCTCAGCCACTGCCTGTTGTTGTTGTTGTTGTTGTTAATGATGTTGCTGTTGTGGTTGGCGTTGTTGGTGTGCTTGTTGTTGTTGTTGCTGGGGGGTGCTCCTATGGCCAATTTGGGCTGTTTTGCTTGACGGGCTGCTACGTTCTTTGAATAAACAATTATTTATGATTTCCTGTCTCGGTTTGGCTCTGGGCTGGCGTTGGTTGTTGTTGTCGTTGTTGGCGTTGTTGTTGTTGCTGCACCTGGCCGTTTACTGTTAGCCGCCTCCACTGCCTGTAAAACTGTGTGTGGCCCACAATAACATTTAATTATATATATACACACACACACACACAGAGAGAGAGACACAGACACACACACACAGTCACACCGACACCAACATTAGACAAAATTAGAATTATCGTCTTTAAAAATTTTTTGTGATAAGTTTATCAACTTTTCCCCTTACCGTTTTCCTCCGCTCCGCTCCACTCCGCTCCACTCGACTGGGTGTTCTGTTGTTGTTAATGCTGCTGGTAATTGGCGAGCGAACGTGTACATTAATTTGTCATCTCTGTGCATCATCTATCGGCGGAGCACATATGCCCATATATATATGCATTTATTTATTTATTATTTTCGTTGTCGCCACAAACACATACACCCATACATATACATAAGCACACATACATATACATATATATGCTGATTACTAACACTGTCACACCTGCACACTCATTGCATGTCAAAAATAACTATCGTTATCGTTGAGCAGCGAACAGCTGTTGGCTGCTGCAGTCCAATAAGATTTGACAACACTGCTCCAACTGTAGTTATCGATAAGTGCTGACCCACAGTACATATATTCAGCGTATTCCACTAATTAATTTTGCTTTAGCATATACACCGATTGTTTTAAAAAAAAGACCAAAAAGCTGCATATATAATTTGTTAATTGAAAATTCATTTAAATTGTTAAAATTTTGAAAAATGAATCAAATAATTTAACCAATTAAGAAAGCTCTAGTTGAGTAAGTGTTAGTTCAAAAAACATGCCATCTTTTGAAAATCGTGAAAATCTTTTAGATTTGCGGTGTAAGGGCATGTTATTATTACAGTCGAACTTTCCTATAATGAATCTTGACGGGACCAGAAAATCACTTCATTATATAAAAACTTCATTATACAGAAATTATATTTATATACAATGAAATTGGAACGAAAAAATTGTGTGTTTGAAATCAATTCATAATAGGGAGAGCTTAATTGTATAGAAGTTCACCATAAAGAAGTTCGACTGTATTATTATATGACCAAACCAACCCATTCGGGTCAAAGCCTGAAGCACTATTTTCCTTGACTACTGCTTACTTCGCTGAAGAACTTTTTTACGTGGCTGGATTTCAAGACCTACTACACAACCTAGTTTTTCTAGGAGGTTCATGCCTATTGACATGAGTGGGTCTCGAACCTCGCACCTCTTAATTGGTGGGACAGTGCGCTATCCACTGGTCCACTGAGGCCCCAAAGTGTAGATGGCGCGTGCCATCAAAAATTCAAGAAAAATTTCAAAGTTATTGCATCAAAATTGTGGCTACTATATACATTTCGTTACTTTTCGGTAAAATCATGGGAAGTTTGAACTCTTTAGGTCTTGTTGTCTCTAAGATCGGACAGGCAGACAGACGGACGAACATGAATATATCGACCAGGCTATGGATACTGTTCAAAAATATATAATTTGTGGGCTCCGTCCAATTAAAAGTAATTGCTACTATTATACCCATAATTGCGTTATTTTCAAACTTATATCTTTATTTCACTGCCTACCGATATATATCGTTTACAAAAATTGTTAAACACAACAGCTTTGTTTCGCTTGTTGTATATAAGATTTATATGTTAGAATATCGGCTTAGTATAACACAATACCTTTGAAATACATTTTCTTTATTAATATGTTTACATCTTTTTAATTTTCTCTTAATTTATAGTTAGCTTTTTAAGTTTTTTTTTTGTTTTTTTGTGTGGGAATATGCATAATTGCAGCGTATTTTTTATCGATAAGTGCCGTCTGAGAAGTTTACATCGATTCATAGTTGACGAAATTCGCAAGAATAGTTTAGTTTGCAACCACGCGGCGTACGGAGAAGGTATGTGAAAAGTTAATAAATAATTTAGGCAATTTGTTTAATTCGATTTAAATTAATTTAGTGCATGTGTTTGCTCAGGCACAGCAGTCGGTGCTACAAATTCTGCCAATCCTCCCCAGCATCGGCACTGCAAAGAGTCGCATTTGCAACGAAATTCGAGTGGCGTTGGAAGAGCTCTGCGTTTACCGGCGGACACCAACGACGTACAACCCGATACCTCAATAACCATCATAAACCATTGTGTGCCCCGGGGAACCACTGTCTTAGGGAAGGTCGTCGAATAGCCACGATGTCGTCGTCGGACCAAGTCCAGTATTTGGAAATACCCGATAAGTCGGTGACCGACAAAAAGCTTTACAAGTAAGTGGAACCATTAGGCGGATGACACAATTAAGCTTGTTTTCGTTTCTAGCGCGGAGAATTTAATTATCTACGAACCGGGGGGGAAATGGGCATGGTATCAGTAGTTTATCCGGCCATTTGTATACCCTTTACATAGCAAGCAGTTTATGATTCACTTTGGTCTGAAGTTACCTCTAGAAGTTAAACCAGTTCCTCAGTTCTTGGACTAGCCTTCACATAGCTTTCTTTCATAAGAAAGTCCAGATCGGACCACTACAGCAGAAGTTAGCGTTAGGGGATCTGACTACTATAGGTTTATCCATGTCTTGTAAGCTTTTCTCAATTCTTTATTATCTTATCGATCCTTGGAAGCCTTGGTGAACCAGTATATAGCTGTCCTGACAAATAAGGGGTCATGGGATCGAACCACATTCATGTCAAGAAAATGATCCTCCTGGAAACACTAGGTTGTGGCGTATTTGAAGTCCATACCCGTAAAAAAGATCTTCCGTAAAAGAAGCAGAAATAAAAGCAAATAGTGCTTCAAGCTGTGGTCAGATAGACTTGCTATGACCACTATTTGTGTGTTTTAAGAATCCGAATTTCGAAAGGAATTGTCCAGCCTATTTTTTACTTTTATGCGGAGTTTCGTATAGTACCGCCCAGGAAGTTGAAATCTTCATTGAGACGAAGATAATCCTTCCCCAATTATTTACTTCTAATTTTTCCCACTTTAAATTTCTTCTAATTTTTCCCAATATAAATTTCTGCCTCCTTTTCCAGAACACTACTCTTGGCTAATGGCCTTCATGCTCTGATCGTCTCAGATCCAAGTCCAGTGCCACATGATGGCTTCACATCTTCGGATTCATCAATGGACGAGGGTGAGGAGAACTCTGCTGGCGCCGAATCCGCTGATGATACCTCAAGTGAGTCGGACTCATCGTCGAGTTCGGGCAGCGGTCACAGTTCCTCCGATTCGGACAGTGAGGTCGGCGATGAGAAGCTAGCCGCTTGTGCCATTCTTATGGATTACGGCTCATTCGCTGAGCCAAGTGCCTATCAGGGACTTGCGCACTTCTTGGAGCACATGATATTCATGGGCTCGGAGAAGTATCCCGAGGAGAATATCTTCGATGCGCATATAAATAAATGCGGTGGTTTCACCAATGCCGTTACAAATGCTGAAGATACCATGTTCTACTTCGAAGTGGCCGAGAAGCATTTGAACTCCAGTCTGGACTACTTTACGGCTTTGATGAAGAAGCCACTGATCAAGCAGGAGGCTATGCAGCGTGAAAGATGCTCTGTGGATTCGGAGTTTCAGCAGGTCTTGCAGGAGGATGAGCCACGACGCGATCAACTGCTGGCCAGCTTGGCAACCGATGGCTATCCACACGGTTCCTTCTCCTGGGGCAACATGAAGACCCTCAAGGAGAATGTCGATGATAATGTGCTGCACAAGCTGCTGCACGAGATCCGGCGTGATCATTATGCCGCCAATCGCATGTATTTGTGTGTTCAGGCGCGCCTGCCCATCGATGAGCTGGAGTCGATGGTGTTGCATCATTTTGCGGACATACCCAGCACGGGCGTAAGAGCACCTGATCTTAGCAAATTCAATTACCGCGAAGCCTTTCGTCCGGAGTACCATGAGCATGCGTTCTTTGTCAAACCCGTGGAGAATGTCTGCCAGATTGATCTGACCTGGGTGCTGCCCTGTGTGCGCCAATACTATCGCAGCAAGCCGGATCAGTTTCTATCCTATTTGCTGGGTTACGAGGGCAAGGGCAGCCTCTGTGCCTATTTGCGTCGACGTCTCTGGGCCTTGGAACTGATCAGCGGCATTGATGATAGCGGCTTTGATCTCAATTCCATCTATAGTCTGTTCAATTTACGCATTTACCTGACCGATGAGGGCTATAAGCATCTGGATGATGTGCTGGCCGCCACATTCAATTATATCAAGGTCATTGCGCAATGCGATCCCAAGGAATTGCGCAAGATCTATGAGGAGCAGCAGGGCATAGAGGCCACCGGTTTTCGTTTCCAGCCACAAAGCCCGGCCATGGACAATGTGCAGGAACTGGTGCAGAACACCAAATACTTTCCGCCCAAGGATATACTCACCGGCAAGGAGCTGTACTACGAATACAACGAGGATCATTTGCGCGAAATAATTGGACACATCAATGAATTCAAGTTCAATCTGATGATCACGGCTAGGAAGTTCGAGAATGTGGTCTATGATAAGCGGGAGCAGTGGTTCGGCACGGAATACACCAGCATACCCATGCCAACCAAGTGGAAGGAGCTGTGGCACACAGCTGATGCCAAAGCCATGCCGGAGCTGTTTCTGCCTGAACCCAATAGATTTGTCACGGATAACTTTACCCTCTTCTGGCATGAACAGGGCAAACCCCAAATACCCGAAGTGCCTAAGAAACTGCAGCAAACCGATATCTGTGAGCTGTGGTATCGTGCCGATGATAAGTTCGAGCTCCCCGTGGCCATTATGGAGTTCTATTTCATATCCCCACTGCCGCGCATGAGTGCCAAAAAGTAAGCCAATGATTTGATTTCCTCTCCAACCCATTTCAAACTCATCTCCTTCCACAGCGATGTCATGTGTGCTTTGTACGAGGAGCTGGTCAAGTTCCACGTCAGCGAGGATCTGTATCCAGCTACGGGTGCTGGTCTCAAGTACACCTTCAGTGTATGCGAAAAGGGTATTAATCTGCAGCTGCGTGGTTACAATGAGAAGCTGCATCTACTGCTGGAAGCCATTGCCGAGGCCATGGTTACGGTGGAGTCCACGCTCAACGAGCAAATGTTGGCCACTTTTGTTAAGGATCGACGCAAGAGCTACTTCAATACCTTGATCAAGCCACGGGACCTAAACAGGTGAGTGGTGGTTTTTCCGGCAGTTTGAACTTCATTCATTCATTGTGGTACCTCCTCCTTAGGGATATACGTCTCTGCGTGGTGGAGAACCAACGTTGGTTGCTCATCGACAAGTACAAGGCATTGGATACCATCACTTTGCAGGATCTGAAGGAGTTCGTGCGCCAGTTTCCGCAGCAGTTGTACGTGCAGAGTCTGATCCAGGGCAATTATACGGAGGAGATGGCGCACAATGTCATGAACAATTTGCTAACACGTCTGGGCTGCAAGGCCATACAGGATCGTTCCTATGTGGAGGATCGCACCGTGCAATTGCCGCAGGGCTCGCATTATATACGCTGCAATGCCCTGAATGATGAGGACGCAAACACTGTGATCACCAATTATTATCAGATTGGTCCCAACTCGTTGCGTCTGGAATGCATACTGGATATGCTCATGATGTTTGTCGACGAGCCGCTGTACGATCAGTTGCGAACCAAGGAGCAGTTGGGCTACCATGTGAGTGCCACCATGCGCATGAATTATGGCGTTGTGGGCTACACCATTATGGTTAACTCCCAGGAGACCAACACCACGGCCAGCCATGTGGAGAAACGCATCGAAGTGTTCCGCAACAATATGCTGCAAATCATTGAGAATATGTCCCAGGAGGATTACGATCATACCCGTGACTCCTTGATCAAAATCAAGCAGGTCGTCGACATGGCACTCAACACGGAAGTGGATCGCAACTGGGCCGGCATTGTGAACGAGGAGTACATGTTCGATCGTCACAAGCGACAGGTGGAGGTGCTGCGCACCCTGACCAAAGGCGAAATAGTCTCCTTCTTGCTAGACAACGAGATGACCAATATGCGTAAAATCTCCGTCCAGGTGATTGGCCACGAGAAAGCCAATCCGCTAAAGATCACGGTAACGAAAGTGCTTAAACCTCAATTAGCCGAAAATGAAGATGTACAAATGAACCCCGAGGAGGAGGCAGATGTAGACGAGGATGAGCTCTTCAATACACTGGCCAATAAGATGAATCTTGTGTTCTTACCAAAGGAAGGCGATGCTACCACCATTGTGGACGTGGCCGAATTCAAGGCTAATCTCGATCTATATCCTCTGCATGCCGCCAATCTGTCGACCAACCCACGACCAGCACTCATCGAGGATGCTTTGATCAACACGTGAAGAGTTCAAACCAAACCCATAGAACACCATGAGGAAATCTGAAGAACCTTAAATCCCCCTCTCAATACAAACCGTTTTTTAAGCACACACACTTCATACACACATATGTCCCACACACACATACATGTACCTCAAACACACACACACACACACGAGATCAGGCGGATTATATTTTGATGTAGTTATAATAGTAGAAATTATAATGCATTTAGGGTTTGTTCGCGGTGCAAAATCGCGAATTGTAACTGACAAAATTTTAAAATCAAACTGTCTATAATCGAAATATTCAATAATAATATTAATAGAACAAAACCCATATTGTTATTGTTTGATACAATAAAAAGAAACGACCGTATTTGCATGCGATTTGGGTTTTATTGGATCCGAGGTTCGAATCACCGTTGGGGCAAGAAATTTTGAGACATTCCGGAAACAGATATGACCGGATTTGACAGATTTGTGGCTTGAAAGGAGAGCTCTTCGCTCGACCGATTTCAGCATACCTTAAATACCTCGGAAATTAGATATTCCGGTAACGTGTAGGGTCAGATTTAACAAAGCTCTAGCTGCAGGAATTCTGAAAATAGCTCTTGAATTTCAGAAAGACGTAAATATATCGGAAGTTTTTCCGAAAATGGAATTTTGATGCAATGTTTAAATTTGGCAGAATCTGAACATTTTTAGGTATTTGGGAAACAGATAGTATATGCTGTGGTTGGAGGGAGTCTGTAATGGGGTGCTCCTAGATCGACGGATTTCAACAAACCTCCAATACCACGGAAATCAGGTGTTCCGGAAACATATAGGACCAAATTTGACAGAGTTGTGGCTGGAAGATACTATATTTCAGAAAACCTCAAATTTCTCCAAAACCAAAGGTATTATCATAATGAAAACTTTGTTTAGTAACCAAAATTCCTAAGACATGAAATAGAACAAAACGCAAATATAGAAAAATATTATAAAAGCGTTAATTTTTCCTCTTGAATTTGAAAAGTAATCGGAAAAACTTGAGTAACAGCTGCTCTATGGAAAATTAGGGGATCTTATAATGAAAATTACAGAATTTTAATAGATAGCTCATGTCACTTTCGTAATAAAAGATATATAATTTTGCTGGTATGGGTAGCATCTGCTCTAAGGAACCAATTCCCAAGAGATGAAACTTTCAAAATTTTCGGAAATAAAAGATATATAATTTTTCTGGTATGGGTAATATCTGCTCTAAAGGACAAAAAAATACTGAAAAAACGAATGTAAATTTCTCAAGATATAAAATCTCAAATTGAGGCAGAATATTTTTGAAGACTTTCGAAATTTTCGGAAATAAAAGATGTACAATTTTGCTGGTATGGGGATCATCTTCTCTTTATTCATACTTATGTATGTGTTTCAGTTTGTGTTTATGTACATAATGTTCTTGGTTCGGTTTCTGTTTGATTCGTATAGAAATTTTACAGATATAAAATGTAATCGTTTTATCAAAAATTAGTGTCATTTCGTTGACTTCTACCTTCTTCTCTCCATTTGACTTGTGCTCGCACATTTGTGTTTATATTTAGCATTATTATTATCATTATTAATATTATTATCATTATAGTTTGTAGATTATATATATTATGTATATTTAGTCAATATTTCTACAACAATGCGTCTTTGTTAAGCAATTTATGAAATGGGGCAATTTCAATGTGGAAAAGAACTCGCGATCGTTTCGTATTTGTCTGGGTGGGGGCACATTAGTATATGTATATATGATATATAACACCGATTTAAAGCCGATATGGGGTAACATGGAAGGTATTATATTTACGTACGTATTACTTAGCATTTGATTTGTTTAACAATAGTTAACAATAGTCAATAACAGTTAATGCTTGCATATATCTATCTGTCTCTTGCCCTGGTTGGAGGTTGGAACTTATGATCTGAATGATCTTACATAACGCCCGACATACATAACTTTGTTTAAGTTTAAAGCATAAAGTGTATGGTATATGGTATATGGTATATGGTTTATATGTATAATGTATAGTATGGAAGTACAAAAATTATTAACAATTACATAAAAAAAGATACAAAATTTATAAAAAAAAAAAGATAATGAATGTTAACTAAGGCTTTAACTTGTTGTTGTTGTTGTTTTGATTAATGCATATATACAGAACTTTGAGGAATTAAAGATATAAATTTGTTTTGTAAATTTGTAGTTTATTTTCACTTTGGAAAAATCACTGAAAATTTTTTTGACTTTTCTTTTTAAGGATCTCTTCTAGAGCTTTTGCAGTTCGGTCGTGTCGCTCAGATAGCGACTCTGTAGTATTCGGGGCGTACGCTCGTTGGCATCCTGGAGCAGCTCCTCCTCGTGCTTGGCACTGCCGTTGCCGTTGCCATTGCCAAAGATGCGGGATATTAGAGAGGTGTTCGAACGCTTGAAGGCCAATCGCTTGCCGTTCATTATCTCGGGCAGATCGTCGAGGCCGCGATGCAGCGATAGTTTATCCAATTCGGATTCGGAACCCTGACGTCTGGCACGCTCCGCGGCCAATTGCGCCTCGTATTCGGCCGTACGTAATGTTTTCGCCGTGGGTTTGCGATACATCTTGAGCAGCAGCGATGAGCAGACGACGCTCACCGAACTGGCCGCCATGGCCACCGATGCCATCCATGGCTGCAGTGTAAAGCCAAAGGGCGCAAAGAGGCCACTGGCCAGGGGTATGCCCAGTAAATTGTACATGCTGGCGAAGAGGAAATTATAGCGTATGCGACGCACGGTGCAACGTGACAGATCCAGACAGGCGACCACATCCAACAGATCGTTGCGCATCAGCACAATATCCGCCGCCTCGGCAGCTACATCTGTGCCCGCGGCAATGGTGATGCCCACATCCGCCTGCGCCAAGGCGGGACTGTCGTTGACACCGTCTCCGACCATGGCCACGCGCACGCCATGCTGTTGTATGCGCTGGATTTTGGCCACCTTGTGCGAGGGCAGCACCTCGGCATAGACCGTACGGATGCCCACCTGGAAGGGAAGTGGTCAGGTAAGTCATATATTCCACCATTCCTTTGGCCAACAGACTACTCACCTCACGTGCTATGCTGGCGGCGGTGTTCTTATTGTCACCCGTCAGCAGCACCACATCGATGCCCATGCGCTTGAGCGTATAGACGGCCAGATGTGCCTCCGGCTTGACCATGTCGGCCACGGCAAACATGCACACCAGCTGTCCGTTCAGCGCACAGAGCACTGCTGTGTGTCCCTTCTGCTCCTCCCGTGTCATGCAATCGCTTATCTCCAGCGGCACCTCGATGGCATTGCGCTGCATCCACTCGCGATTGCCAATGAGCACATGTATCTCCGGTCCATCGATCAGTGGCTGCTCCTGACCGCCCTTCTCCGCCACCAGCTGGGCATGCTGCTCCAGCTGTCCGTCTAGTGCCAAAAGCTGTTGCTCCATAAACTTCTGCTGCAGCTGCAGCTGGTCAATGCTGGCGCCGTTGTCCACGGGCACCGCGCTGTGCGGATGCGTACGCCACAGATTCTCATAGTTGATAATGCGTTCCGCGTTGCAGGCCTGGCGCAGCACCTGTTCGTAATTGGAGACGGTGGCCCGTATGCCGCAGCCCGGCACCGACTGGAAGTTGGAGCTCTTGCCGAAGCTGTTCTGCACATTGAGCATGTCCTTGGCGAAGTGCACAATGGCCGAGGCAATGGGATGCTCGCTGTTCTGTTCGGCGGCTCCGATGATGGTCAAGGCGCGTGCCAAGCTGCAGACCTGGGGCGGCACGAAGAGTGTCACCCGACTGGTCATCGGTGTGCCATGGGTAATGGTGCCCGTCTTGTCGAAGACCACAGTCTTGACCTGTGGACAAAAGTGGGAAAAAAGATGACATCAGATGAAGGATTGCAAGCAGGCATTGATCATGCATTGAATTCCATGCGTTTGTTGGGTTACCATAAAATCTAATCGAAAGGGAAACGGAGAAGAGCTCTAAAAATATAAACTATAAATCCTATAAATATGCATAAACCACAAGCCAGATGATAAGAGCCATAAAGCTTTTTTTCGGCATGTTCTGTCGATTAGATATGTCGGTTGGAACACTAAATTATTGACCGGATGTATAGATGACGATCAATTAAATCTATTGTATATCAAAACCTGATAGCCTGATAGTGGCCCACCCAGTGGGAGAAACTAAACCCATTCTATTATTTTGACTAAGACTAACCGAAAGATCCAAGTCTGGAGATTGTTTTTTCTAAGACTGATCTATCTTTTTTGATGAGAATTATATCCTGCAATGTTTATTAACAGGTTGACACTTTGAAATGATATGATATTACATAGAATATAACAAGGTTTATGTTTAAAACTCTAAAAATGCAACCGAAATGTCCAGAATTAAAGCCTTTGAAAGACATCTAATAGTAAAAATGTTCTAAAAGTATAAAAACCATCCAAAAGTTGGGTGCATTTCGTATTGAAGAAGAGCAAATCAAAGTAATGTGCTGAAGGCTTACAACACTGGATCCCATCCGGATCCTAGCAAGATTTCTTTTCAAAAATCTTGAGATTGGGTTTTCTACCGATTCCGATTTGCCGGAATCAGACTATAATAGACTACAATAACCGTTTCGGTAGAAAATTTGGGAATTTGCTTCGGAATCGGTTTGCTCAGTTTCCCGTTGGAGATGAGGATGAACATTATTAGATCCTTTAGAGCTTTTTGCACCGAATAAGTCCGGAAGAAAGGATCAAGTTTGAGCTCTAACGAAGCCCGCAAGAGGGACAACAAAATAGCTCCTCACATTCAAAAATTCCCCACATAAAACTCACCTTATGGGCATTTTCCAGTGCTGTTGCACCCTTGACCAGCACACCATTGGTTGCTCCAGTTCCGGTGGCCACCATAACCGCAGTGGGCGTGGCCAGGCCCAAGGCGCAGGGACAGGCAATGGCCAAGACGCTGAGGGCACACTTGAAGGCGTAGCTAATGACAATCGTATTGCGATCCATGTGCATTTTGTGTTCCATGGCAACGGGTACCAGATCGGGATTCAGGAAGCCCACAATAATCCAACCGATTAGGGTAATCGTTGAAATGGCCACCACGAAAGGCACAAAATAACCGGCAATGCGATCCGCCAACTGTTGTATGGGCGCCTTCGAGGTTTGTGCCTCCTCGACGAGTCGCACAATCTGCGCCAGAGTTGTGTTCTCGCCCGTGTGCGTCGCCTCCACGAGCAGCACGCCATTCCGGTTGATCGAACCGCCAATGACAACGGCACCCTTGCGCTTGGCCACCGGCATCGATTCGCCCGTTATGAGGGACTCATCGCAGCTGGAATGTCCGAAGAGCACCTTGCCATCAACAGGCACCTTGGCGCCCGGTATAACCTTGAGTATGTCGCCACGCTGCACGTAGTCGACGGAAATGGTCTTCTCGCTGATTATATCAAAGTCCGGTGAGATCTCAACGAGCAGCGCGTCGGCTGCCTTCAGGGACAACAGCTTGGACAGCGCCTCCGAGGTTTTACCCTTGGCTATGTGCTCCAACCAGCGACCCAACGAGATGAAGATCAACAACATGGGCGGCGTATCGAAGAAGGTCAAAGGTGAGCTGTTCTGTTCCATGAGCACCGCGGCTATGACCACAGCCACGGAATAGACATACGAGATGGTCGTGACCATCGAGATGAGCACGTCCATGTTGGTGGTGCCGTGTTTGATGGCCCGATAAGATTGCACATAAAAGTGAAAGCCACCAAAGAATTGCACCGGTGTCGAGAGCAGAAACATGACCAGATTCTCCATGGATAAGCCGGGCACAAGGCAACACATGTTGGCATGACCCTTGTCGCTCATCTCGAGCATGAAATAGATCATGGCCACCATGCAGGGACCGCCGAATATCAACGATATGAGAAAGGCGTTGCGCCACTTGCGTATCTCCTCCTTGTGCTCCAGATAGTTGTGGGCCATCTTGTCCCGGCCGCTCAGAAGTTTCGCATGGAATCCGAGCGCCTCGATGGCTTCGCATATGCTACGTGGTCCCGTATCGTCGGTTATGTATCGAAATTTGCCTGGAAAATAGAACAGAAAAATTCCAATTAAATTCGAGGGGCAAGTGTGAGAGGCCACAGTGACGTCCATAAAAGTAGGAACGGCGCGTGGGACATGACCCCCAAAACAAAAATTTGGAAAGCTGTTTGCAAAAGTCACGTACGCTGTATCTATGGAGCTATGGATCTAGACAACCTTGTCCGTGTGACAAGTGAAAGGCCAGGAAAGACATGTCATAGGGAATTACGGCCGAAACTTTCTTAAGCTCAAGCCAAAGTTGGGTAATAAAGACAAAACCTTTCGTCTTATAAATAGATTTCACATTTATTTATATTTATAGAATTTGACAAAACAAAGCTTTTGATGAAAGCTTTAATGTGCTTTGAAAGCATTAAATCAAATCGAAAAGAAATGAATATTTCTCTATATATTCATTTGCAACAATTGCCAATCTTATCTATAAATCAATCAATTAGATTATATTTTCGATATGCAAAAATATAAATATAACAAACAATAGATTCTTTGATAAGTTCATTAAGTGGGAGAAGCTATACTAGAATCTGTTCATTGAATGGTTCAGAATCAAAACCATAAATTGTATAATTACATATTCCTAAAGTTAACTACTATTGTTATTATCCGATTCCTCTGAAATTTTCGGAATACGTTAATGTTTGATTTATAGGTATACAAACTGAATCTCAGAAGTATATTGTGGTTTTTATTCACTATGTTTCGAATAGTAAAAAACTGAACTTTATATAAAATTGATGTGGATTTGGCTTTTGCAGAACTTTACTTATAGAGCCTGCTTTGATTTTCCCGACTTTCATAAATTTTTGATGTGCAGACTAGCAAAATATGATCGGTGATTTGAGAGATCCACCGATAATTCTCCAGCTTTATTTCAATTTCGAAAAGTAGTCAGCTTTTCAATTCTGCGCTTCTTTAGCATATTTAATGGGTTTAGATAATAATTAGCCCTAAAATTTATCAAAAAGTAGGCATATATAAAAAACCCTATGGAAAGAGAAACCAGGCGTATATCTGAAATTTTCGGAGTAAAAATAGAAAATATAAGCTGTGACCCGATAGGATAATTATAATAATAATAGATAATAAAGCTCGTAATTTATAACTTGAAATGTCAGAACAAGAAAGAATTAATATTTTCTTTATTATCCTAAAGAAAAGAAATATTACTTAAGATTTTTCATTATATTCAAGAACATGATTCCTACGGGCTCTTAAAATATTATCAGATGGTAATAAAGATGTCAGATTATTAAGTTTTGATACATTATCATACATTTATTTTTCAAAAGCGGTAACCAAATACAGTCGATCCTCTCTATAGTGAACTTCTATAGAATGAAGTTGTCCCTACTATGAATTGATTTCAAACATGCATAATTTCTGTATAATGAAGTTTCTATATAATGAGTTGATTTTCTGGTCCCGTCAAGATTCATTATAGGGAAGTTCGACTGTACCAAAATAATTATTCTTTTCAAATGTATAGAATTCTTCTGTTCTCGTAGAAAGCGAAATCCCATATGCCTGACTGGAAAATGCATTGAGTTTTCCGTTTGATTGTCTGTTGTCAGGGGTTCCAGTTCCACAACGCGTGGGCCTGGGTCTGGGTCTGTTCTTATCAATTTTGCGATCAGCTGACGTTGCTGTTAACGTTTTTATGGACGCGACTGTGCGCAAATCTCTCATTCTCCAGCTGCGTCTGGCAATTGGAATTGGAATCGGAATCGGAATTGGAGCACATAAGCAGCAGGCATTTAGCTGGCTTTTTAGCTAGCTTTTTTCCAATATTATTTGATTGGCCTGACGAGAGGCTAAGCGTAACCGGTTCCATTACCCGGATTCGATTGCAAAAACTGAAGCTGTTTGGGAGCCCGACTTCCCTTCCCTCCGGCGGAGCCCACTGTGACTCAGGGTGGCTTCACATGGGGCATTAAGTGGATGCAATCCACTTGGTTAATCGCTTCAACAGCAGCTACAATTACAATTACAGGGTATGTGTGTAGTGTGTAGACTGTGTGTGAGTGTTGAACTTGGCCAACAGGCGGAGCCGATAAAAAGCCCCAGAAGTTGTGTTAGTTTCGGGATTGTCGCAATTGTTGTTCGTGTTGTTGTAACTTATCGATAAGATACGACAAATTTTGTGTTTGTTGTTGTTCTCTTGTTGTTGTTGCTTTATGAACGCAATTGTAGACGTTGATTAGCATGTTTGCCAGACAAAAAACTAACAAAAACGAAGAAGAAGAAGAGAAAAAGCAGCTAGAAACAAGTAACCCACTTTGGTGTCACGAAGATTAGATACCCTAACTATGCAGTCCATTAATTTCCATTATGTTACGATGAAGTTGGGGGCCTCAGTGGACCTCAGTGGATAGCGCACTGTCCCGCCAAGCAGGAGATGCAAGTTCGAGTCCCGCTCATGTCTATACTTAGGCATGACGCGCCTAGAAAAACTAGGTTGTGGCGTAGGACTTGAAATCCACCCCCGAAAAAAAAGTAATTCAGTAAAGGAAACGGAAATAAAGCAAAATAGTACTTCAGGCTTTGACCCGACAGGGTTGTTATGGCCATATAAAAAAATGAAATGAATCTTTCGTAACAAAAATAAAAGAGTTGTCCTACAATAACTCTATTTTTATATTACGGTTTGGTTTCTTTATGATAACCAAGATGCTAAACCAGAAGCTGCGGTAATCCAAACCCTATAAAGCATCTTGGGACATAAGACAGAGGTATACGACCTTATAAGCGACCTTAATGGTCGAAACCCAATGTTATTATTTCGAATAACTGAAAGATCTGCTACCTGTTTAAAAATCCCAAAGTCTATGTTAGGCCAACCGTCTGACCCAACTTAAGCTTTAATATAGCACCACCCGATTTAGATCAAATTTTAGGTTTTGTTCAAATGTTTATATAAATTTATAAAAATATCTCTGACCCAACTGGTATGCCAAGCCAAGAGGTGAGGCAACCAAAATTCTAAAACATCTCCTGAGCTCTTATCAAGCTCCCATAATAGATGAAGATATTATTATTCCGATTAAAGCCTTAGAAATTACAGAAAATTTTGCTTTAACCACGCACTACTAAGATTCGGAACGTCTATGTAAAGCTGTGTCAAGGCCAACCGTCTAACATAACATAACCTATAAGATAAAATACCCAAAATTTCCCTTAACTTTGGCAAAAATTTACGTAAATTTCTAAGACTTTTATATGGCAAATATAGATTTGATATTTGACTACAATAAGTTAAATATTGCACTGATACTTCCCATGCTAACTATAAGAAATACATATACGACTTTCATTAAAACTTTTAAAGCTAACAAAAACATATTTATGTAAATTCATTCAATTTAATCTACCAAAAATACAAAATATTTACTCTGCAAAATCTTTAGAATTTCCCCCTAACATTCTACACTATGCCATATTCCATATAGTACTTCGATCAAGCTAATATCCAAATATATAAAACCTTCGACAACAACTAACAGCTGTACTAAATTTCGCCAAGTTAGCTCTACGAACACTTGAGTTTACATAGAGCAGTTGCCCCAAAAAATATGCATATCATATAATCTCGTTGGTTGCCAGTTAAATGACTGGGCTTATGAACATAGATAAATAGTTAAGAGGTTTTTAGACATACGGAAAAGTACAGTTGGGGGCGAAAAGAAAAGAAAAAATCCCAATCTGAAGTAAGGAAAGAATTCCCCCCTAAGAGCAATTCAGAGACGCAATTCAATGAGCTGAATCACAGCAGATAAGGAAGAAGAAAAGAAATAAAGAAATATAATTTCATCAGGGTTTCGATTCTGGGGGCGTATGGGTGGGGGAGGGGTTTTGGGGGCATGGGGAATTATTCAAACAAGTGCAATCGAAAGAGAAGTGCGAGAAAGAGCGAGAAACCAAAGTTCCATTGACTCCATGGGATCCAATTGATGCCAAGTCGTGTGCAAAATGGAGAGGAAGCGGGGGATTAACAATTAATGCTAATTATCAGTCGAAATCGAAATCAAAAAGTGTCGATCGATCGACAGAACGAACGACTGATCGATCCACTGAATGTTTCTGCGTGTTCAGTTCGGAGAGATTAAGCAACATGTTGTTGGAGCATGTGTGTGCGGGGTGTGTGTGTTGGGAGAGATATGCCTGGAACACCCACAATAACAAGTATTATCTGTCATTATGTAGACAATAGATTAGCAACAACAAAAGGGAAACTATGTGGAAAAAATAATGCTTTGTCTCTGAATCAAAATTAAATGTGTAATATTATAATATTTATTTTATTATTCATACTATATTAGCGCTCGAACCGTTTGGGAATTCCAAGCCAAAGTATGAAAAACTTGATTTTGTTATATTTTAGTGATGTGTAACAGGCAGGTAGTGTTTTAGAGCAAAACACTGGGTGTTTGATGTGTATAACTTTGTGGCACTACGGTTGGTACAGCATATATTGAGAAGGAAAGTTGGTGCTACGGAGAGTACTATTGAGTTATCTCCGTTCAAATATCATAGGCATAAAGGTACTCAAGGATGGGAGGAAACCAATGGTATGGTTGGGAGTACAGAAGTACAGGGTCTATTATGGTATCTAATATGGGGTCTACAACATAATCTATCGTTTGACTGTTTGCTATGGTAGAATCTCTACTATTGTGGGGAAATTGAAACAACTCTAAAATCCATCGTAAGATTTATTGTAGAGCCTTATGTAGAGTCTATTCTTGTGGCAACTGTCAGGTCCACTAAGAGCTCGGTTTTAGGGTCTACTGAAGGGTATACTATAGTATTTATTAGATTACATGTTAGACCTTGTGGGGTCTACTGTAGCGTAAGTTGTAGTGTACACTTTGGTCCTATTGTAGTATCATTTTGGGGGTCTAAAAGGTCTACTACTGTTTAATGGACTATAAGCTAAATTATAGGATCTATTATAGAATCTACTTTAAAGATTGATGGGTTTTCTGTGTATGTTCACAGTCAGTGGGTGGTGGGTCAAATTTTAGGGTCAATGTAAGGTCTACCATGGGGACTCGGTTGTTCAGTGGATAGCGCACTGTCTCGCCAAACAAGAGGTGCGAGGTTCGAGTCCCGCTCATGCTTTTTGGCATGAGCCTCCTAGAAAAACTAGCTTATGGCGTAGGATTTGAAATCCACCCACGTAAAAAAAGTTTTTCAGTGAAGGAAGCCAGAAATAAAGGAAAATGGGGCGTGAGGTTTTGACCCGAAAGGGTTGTTATGGCCATATAATAACAATAATAATAAGGTCTACTATAGGCTCAAAAGTTAGGGTCAACAAAGCGTTGAACTATGGACTATTTATGGCTTTAAGCAATTTGAAATTGGTGCAAAATTGTTCCATTTCCACTGTTCCAAAGCCAAATATGACTAAAAGTAAGCTACAAAGCGAAACCTTTTCTAAAGCCTTTGTCTAGCCTGAATTCTGAATACTGAATACATTTGTTATCCAACTGGCACTGCGATTACGAGTTATACTTTCCCCCGCCTAGAAATTTGTCATGCCAGAGGCGTAGTAGGCCGAGTCGGGGTACTCGAATTATCGTACTTCTCCGAGCAAATGTCAACTTTTGCCTCAGCCAAATACCCTGTTCTATTAATGTTGTTGCCACTGTGGGGCATCTTATCGCGTCGATTCGTTTTCATTTATAGAACTTGTTGGGCTTTTCAGTTCTTGTTTTCCCATTGTTGTTCGACAAGAACCGCAGTAGTCCGCGTCACTTATCTGATAAGCATCGGCAGCCCCTGAAAACATATGTTCCTCTTCGACTCGTACAACTTTTTCGAGCAAGTCACAATTTAACGATTCTTTCTTTATTTTTATTTCTTCCCTTTTTCTTTTATTTACTTTTGTTTTTGTTTTGTCTAAAAACCAATCAAAGGGGTAAACAAAAGTTTTTGAGTTGCGCGAAAAGTTGGTAATTACGTTTAAAGAAAAAAGTAAGGGAAATGTTAATTAGTTCTTCAATTGTCCGAATAAGTCCAATTAATAAGTGTCTGGAAAAGGGGAAAGGAAAATTGGAAAGTGCCGTGGAATAATCAAATATTAGATACCCTGGCAGACTGTTGGTCTGATGGGCTATGATCAACAGTCTGTGAAGGTTTAGTGTTAGAAATAACTTTACTTTATAAGGCTTAGAATCAGACATAATATACTATAATATCATAACCTACAGTACTCCGATTTAGCTGAAATTTGATTGGACTTTATATAATATGCTCTTTGATATATACTGCAAACTTCTTTAAGATATTTTCAATAATAACATATATTTTTTCATCCTTCCTTTTTTTACTTGGTTGGATCTCAAGTCCTTCACCACAACCTAGTTTCTCTTTCCATATGAAAGTGCTTAGGGCCTCTACAAGATCCTAAATGTCAAGTATTGGTGCTTCAGATAGTCTGGAGTGGGTAGGATATCTTGGGGTTAATAGACCTACGACTATTTACGGCACTAATTTGGCAAATGCGTCTGAGAACATGATGAGAACACAAGACATGTTCTTGACATTAGTGGGGTTTGAACCCACGACCTCTTGTTTGGCAAGACAGTGCGCTATACACCGCTCTACAAATGTCAGTAATGAAATCTAACGAAATCAAACCGTAACAGCTTGAATACAACCTCCTTAAAACTACTCCAAAACCATTTATTAAAGCAATTTGTTCCTATATTATCAGAATTAACTTTATAGAGAAATTGTTCATATTAAAACTCATAATTGCTATGAAATTTAATGCATAAAGTAAAGATCTTTTGTTGAAAACCTTGAAAAGTCGCTCTCATTTAGGAAGATTTAGCAACCTGTCGACTTGTCGAAGATTTCTGGCTTTTTTTCTGGCGAGATAAAGAATAGAGAATCTAAGTAAAAATTAATGGTGCATATTTTCCTTGTTTATAAGCCCATCGTTATTAAATTTCTTGGATCGATAGACATAAAGTATATAAAGATGTATTTATAATTTGAAGTCAACAGCTCTTAAAACGCGAAATATGCGATGAAATATTCATATGATACATTATGAAGTGAATATTTGCAAAAACCAAAAATATATATAGAAAATATGGAATTAAGGTCTTGATACTTGTAATTCCCAACTTGTTTAGGCAAATAGTTTTTAAACAAGAACCTTGATAAAATTTGCGAACTTTGTCGAAGTTTGATTGCATTACGTTCACTTTTTGATACATTTTGGGTTTATTTATAATAAACTCGGGTGTGTTTTGTTAAGGAATTTTGTCTATAAACAAATATAAAGCCGAAAAAATATAATAAAAAGTAGCAAAAAAAAAAAAAATATTATTTTAAAAGTAAAACTTCCAAGGATTTTTCTTTTCGAAAACTAAAAGAAATGTTTGGAAAGAGAAGAAAGCTATATAAATTGAGTTTAATTTTAAAGAACAATAATTAGATGTGAGACCCAGAAAAATTTTAAAAGAAGTTATGATAATTTATGTAAAACTATAAGATTTATGAAAATCGACTAGTTAAAAAAGCTAGTTAAAGGCAGTTGCATTTTGTATCTGAAACTAAGTTTCTGAGTTTGAACAGATCATGCTCTCGACCTAAATGGGCCTCGAACCCTTGATCCCATGACCTCTTCAACAATTCACTAATTTCGGCTTCACCGAGGCCCCGAAACTAGATTAATTTTCAGATATTTCTATGTAGTTCTTAAAGCTAAAATCGAATACATAGAAAAATACCAAACGAATTGAGAAATTTGAACCCAAGTGCCAATCCCAAGCACAGTTGAAACTATTCGATGCTCCGATTACAAATTGCTACAATTTCCTATGAATGTGTTCTCAGTTCATAAATATAATATATATAATAATTGTGTTTTGTTGTGGATCAATTTTCTGGCATTTTCTCGACGATTTGAAATGAAAGTGGCTCAAACATCATAAAGTTTCACAGCTGCGCTGCCAGTTTCCGCAGTTAGCGCCGAACCCGTTTTCATTACATTAATCTCGAGAGGTAAACGAAAAAATAGTTAAAAATAAAAGCTAAATCCGAAAAAAATGGCAAAACATACGTGTACGACGGCGTTTGGTGTTTTGGTTTTCAGTTTGAAAACAAGAATTATGCAGGCCCAAGAGGAGGGCGGCGGGCCTTGGGGAGGGGCGTTGTCGGGGCAGATATTGGGAGCATGAACTTGCATAATAACTTGTATATGTTTGTTTGACTTGGGCTTGTTTGCAGACTTCAGATCAAAGAAACCAAAAAAAAAGCCGGAAATCTGAACCAAATGAGTGCAAAACACAGTGACGTTTCAACTAGATCATTTTCAGGGGTATCAAAAGTTATATGAACTTTGGTAGCTTTTGATATAGCCATAACAACCCCTTCGGGTCAAAGCCTGAATCACTATTTTCCTTTATTTCTTGCCTTCTTCACTGAAGAGTTTTGTACGGGGTGGATTTCAAATTCTACGCCACAACCTAGTTTTTCTAGGAGGGTCAGGCGTATCGACATGAGCGGAACTCGAAGTCGCACCTCTTGTTTGGCGGGACAGCTTCCTATCTACTGGTCCACCGAGGCCCCTAAATTATAATAGCTATAATATATCATTTGCAAGCTAAGTAATTTTTGGGAACCCCTCGAACTACGGCACTGCGAAACCCCCCAAAAATATATTCAACAAAGGTGAATGTGAATGTTGCGCATGCGCAACGAACCAAAGCTGGAAAAAGAGATTAAAATTAAACAAAAAGTTGAGGCAAAAAAAAAAAAAAAAAACCTCAGGAGATCACGTAAAGCTGCAGCCAAACATATATTTATAGAGATATATGATGAATCACTGCAAAAGAAAGGGAAAATCAAACTATAATGAAAAGCTCTTTCACTTTCATTTTCAGGCGGCGCATGTTGAAGGCTTTAGAAACTCTGCTTTTTTGGAAACGCCAAAGTCAAACCAAAACTCTATACACATATATCTTTTGATATATGTACATATATCAATCCGTATCTTTAGCTGTATCTCTATCCGTGTCGGTAAACAGCAGCAATCAAATTGTATGTATTCAAAACACAACAAGGCGCCCTCGATTGCCATTGTTAGCATGCACATATCTGTCTATGTAGTCGCTATATAGTATATATATACCATATATATATATATCAACGATTATATATCAAGAAATTGCAGTCAAGAAATAAGAGAAATACAATTTATTGTGCTGGCATTCAACTCTTTTGATGACTCAATTGTTAAATAAACTCAATTTGTAGGTTTTATAATCGTCCGGTTTTTACAGTTAATGAACTATAGCTGAAATTTTAGAAAAAATGAACTAGTTCCAAACGAGTTTTTGCAATAAAACGCCGAAGAAAGTCACATTTTCAGCACAAAACCCATCAAACAATGCATTAAAACTTCAAAAAGGTTTCGCATTGCATTTGGAACTAAAGAACTAGTTCTTTTATTTGTACTTAGTTTCAAGTAAAAGCCGACTATCATGTCTATAAAACACTTGAAAACTTCGAAGCGTTGAACTAGTTCAACTAAAAATTCAAGGAAATAGTTCTTTTTTTTATACATAGGGAAGAACCAATTGGTTAATTTCCTAATTTCTAATAAGATTAGAAATGGTCCATGTGTATGAGGTGTATGAGACTTGAAATCCAAATTGTCTGGTCTTCCAAGCCTCATTCCAACTGTTACATGCTTTTCTACAAGCCCAATATACTCTGATTTCCCATACTCCAAACCTGAGTACCGGTAGCTTAACTCAGGCCAAAGAATAAGAATTTTAACCGGAGATAAGCTTGTCAAACTGCGGAAAAGATTTCGTAAGACATTCCAAAAATTGCATATTGTAAGCCAAACAACTCTATTTTTGATTAGGCATAATCTCTTGCAAGTTTTATATAACCATAATTCAGCACGATGTGGCGGCTCGAGTATTATTGTATATATATATCATATATAATGACTAAACCCCAGATAGATAAGTGGAACTGAGCTCAACTGAACTGAACTAAACTGTTTTGTGAACTAGTTAATCGCATTCGCATTGTTCTTTGTTGGGCCAGAAGGGCGTCGTGGGGTGGGGCGTGACGAGGGTCTTATCTCGCCGATATCTTGGCACATATGCGGGCGTTACCCAGAATCCATTTCGAAATGGCAACTGGGCATGAAACACATCTCAATCGATATGAACATAATATAATCAATTATTCCGGAATCAGCTGTTGCGGTTCGGTTATGACAACAACAGGTGGGCGACGGTTACGATAATTCCGACTCGTACCGACCAGACGGACAGACGTGCTCCATTTTATTGTGCATATGGTGCAGGTGTCGTCGGTCCGCTGGCGCGAAGAAAATAATGCAAATATTGACATTTTTTACTCAATTAAACAATTCATAAAAAAATAAATACGCAAAAGGAAAAAAATAACTGATAAAGCATGGGAAAAGAAATTATATAATAACCAAGGTAAGTTCTTGACGTAAAGTTGGAAATGGGAAAGAATGGAGAATTATGGAAGAATTGTTAGGGAATCAGTTTTTAGCAAAGGGAAAAAGAATTTGTTTATGATCCTGTTTCATGTTTTACAACTTTAAACTTGTGGTTTCCATATCCATTTTTTCAAAATCCTAGAAGTTCTACCTTCTTTCTTTAGTATCTTTTCCTGTAATAACCAAGGTAAGTACTTGACGTAAAGTTGGAAATTGGAAAGAATGAAAAATTATGGAAGAATTGTTTGGGAATCAGTTTTTAGCAAAGGAAAAAAAAATTTGTTTATGATTCTATGTCATGTTTTAGAACTTTCAACTTGTGGTTTCCAAAAACCTAGAAGTTTTACCGTCTTTCTTTAATATTTTTTCCTGTTCTACGTGATTTTAGCCTAGTTTAGAATAGGTTAAGAGTAATCAAATTCATAAAGTCCGCAAGATGGGATATTCCATTTAAGACTTTGAAGTGACAAGGACCACAAGATGGGTTACAACCAGGTTCCTAACTGACAGATTGCGAAAGATGATACAGGATAATACCATCTCAGTCCGAAGCCCGAGAAATGGGATTCACTACAAGTCATATTTATAGCTTATTCGAAGTATGACTACATTCGCCAGATGGGTATCATTATAAAGCAAAATTAGCTGCCCAACTGATAAGTCCCGCAAGATGGGATTCAGTATAAGCTATATGCAAGTAGATCTATATGCCTAACTGATAATGACACCAAAAAGGTGTTCAAGAGTGCCTCCTATTAAAGTCAAAGCCCGCAAAATGGGAACTATATAATTTTGAAATGTCAAATAGAATACTATCTGCTAGAAGGATGACCATATAAACCATATTATAATATAACTAGTAGTCTTATAGAATATAGATTCCAATAAGAATTATACTTGAATGGAATCCATTTAAAGAAGACCGCAAAATGATGGGAAAAAGTCTGCTGAAGTTGCAGAAATTGAATCAAATTGGAGAAACACGAATGGAATTGAACTGGTTACTTTGGAGTAGTTCCAGTTCATAAAACAGAAATATTTAGTAAACATGAGTATTACGTATATAATATAATAGAAAAACATACTGGAGTATTATAAACATCATAATAATTGGAATCTTTTTTTGGTTTATTGAACTAGTTCAAAATACAAAAAAAAACAAATTTGTGACAAATTTCCTGGGAAGCCTCGTGCCTTTTTGCGAGTTAGAAAAGTTAGAAACTCAAAAGTATTGGGTGAAAAAGAACTAGTTCGTTTTGTAAATCAATAAAAAAGTCGTTTATTTTGACTAAAAACTAAGTTAAACGGACAAGCTATATGTAGTTTTAACTAATAATCTCTAGTATTTAACCTGATTGTACACTAAGTTCATTTGAACTAGTTCATATGATGAATCAAAAAGTAAAAAAGTCGTTCGTTTTGTCGGGGTCAAGCTATATATAGTTTTAACTATTAATCTCAAATCTGTTATTTTCGGTTCATTTGAACTAGTTCTTTGGGGTACACTTTCCCAGTACTTACCGCGTTTCGTGAGCAGCGTTACGGAGGCAGCTGTTACGCCACGCAATTTGAGGACGTGACTTTCGATTTTGTTTACACAGGAGGCGCAGGTCATGCCCGATATCTCCAATTCGACCTCGGCCTCGCCGTTGTCGGGCTCATCGATGAGTTCCGTGGGAAAGCCGAGCTCTGTGATGGATTTGGCAATGTTCTCGGCGGCGAGAACATTCGGATTGTACTTAACCTCAGCCTTGGCGGCCAACAGAGCCACCAATATGCTGTCCAGTCCATAGATCTTGCGGCAATGCTTCTCAATGGCAGCCACACAGCTGGCACAGGTCATGCCGCGTATATGCAGGAAGCACTTGCTCAGCTGCTCCTGTTCGATGGGCAGGAGGATGGCATTGCCGTTGCTCAACGGCGGCGTCGTCGTCGCCGGCGTCCCCGTTGTTGATTGTTTCGTCGGCGTCGTCGCCCGCAGCTTGCCAGGCGAGGATCTGGGCGTTGATCTGGGTGTACTTTGCGGTGTTTGCGTGGGCGTTGCTGGCTGTGATGGTGTGGCAACTGTTGCTAGACTGGCATCGAAGCCCATGTCATCGATCATTTCAGCGATTGCCGCCGCCGTCAATTTATCGGGATTATATTTAACCCGCGCCTGTTTCTCCGCCAACAGCACCTGTATATACTGTATGCCCGGACTGCTGGAGACATGTGCCTCAATGTTGCGCACACAGGACTGACAGGTCATGCCCAGCACACGTATACAGACGCTGGCCAGGGCGGGGCACAGCTCCGGCTGATAGCTGCAATCGAAGCCCATGTCATCGACTGCCTCGGCAATGCCAGCGGCGTCTATTTGATCCGGGACATAGTCAAAATAACCAGCATGCTCGTCCAACTGGACGCGCACCTGTAGCACACCGGGCACAGTGCTCAGCTTGCCCTGGATGTTGCGCACGCACGATTGACAGGTCATGCCCATGATGGGCAGACGCACGCTGGCGGTGGCAACAGGCTGCTGCATGGTGTTGGGGGTGGTGGGATTGGTGTCCTTCGGCTCCTCCGCCTCCTCCTCGGGCACGTGCTGAATCAGCTGTTCGCTCGTTGCATTTTTTGCAAACACGAATTGCTCGTCATTCATTATATTTTTTTCTTAATTTTTTTATTTTTTTTTTTGTTGTTTTTTGGGCTCTTTTAAATGTGCATTTCAGGAAGGGCTGTTGAATGTTGTTGTTGTTATTATTGTTGTTGTTGTTGTACTTGGCTTGCCCTATACTATGTGTGTGTGCGTGCGTGGGGTATGCAAGACTAAACCAAACAACAGGCAACAGCAAAAAAAAAAAATATAGTAAAAAATCAGCCGAAATTATTTGTATATAACTCTCTGCCTGCGTCCGTCTATGTGTGTGTGTCTGTGTGTTTGTTTGTGTAATTGCAAAAAAAAAAAATGAAAATTTTGTTAATTTTATACACACTCTGCCTTTGCCATCAGTTTGACAGCCACTGTAAATCGACACTGCGCTTTTATCGCACGTTCATATCCAGTTTTATTGTGCAACACTGAGCCCCCCGACACACACAAATATGCATATATATTTTATCAATTATTATAATTATTACGTTTTGTTTTTCGCACGAAACTTTGATTATTTGATTTGTTAATTAATGCGCACAGCTGCTGGCGGCGCTCGACATTGCGTACCGTGTGCCAAATGACAACTGGTGCGCTCTTCGGCCCGATAGATCGACCGATTGCAGCACGATAGTCGTACGATTATCGATTTACGATTTACGATTTACGATTTACCAACGGCTCAAAATCTGGCAGCGCTACTGTGTTACAGTGTTGGTTATGGCCCACCGTAACTTATCGTTTTTGTTATCGTCAGTGTTGTAAAATATATGAAAAACTGCGCATCGAAAACGCTGGCAGCGCAGCGTTTTTCCACAGTTTTCACAGTTTTTTCGTGCTATTTTATGCTTTAAAATTCTTGCAAAACGTGCGATGTGTTTAAATAAATGCTAATTGAATGTGCGGCATAAAGAGATTCGCAAAAATGTTGCAAATAATCTATATAAAGTAGACATAAACGTTCTACTTATCCACATAACACACACACACACGTACATATACACAAATACACAGACAAAACACACACATATACACACACACATACAAAGTTGTGCTACCGCTGAGTGTCAACAGCTGCCGCCTGCCCCCCGCCTGGCCGCCTGCTGCCCAGAAGACCAACGTCGGTGTTGTTGGTGGTGTGGTGTGCCCACACACACACACACACACACACAGACAGATATATATATATATATATATATATATACACACACACGCGTAGCGACACAACATACACAAAATGTCGGACATTAAGTAAGTCTGCCTGAAAATGCAAATATTTTCAAAAATTTTTTGTTTTTAATAACAATTTTCATTGACTATCAAAATATGCACACCCCCCACACCCCCTTCCACCCTCCAACACACACACACCTACACACTCCACACACCCACACAAATGCGTAGCATACATATATTTTCAAGGCATTTGCCTGTATATGTAGTTGTGTGCTTGTGTGTGTGTGTGTGTGTGTGTGTATTGTGCGTAGTTGAACACCCCAGCAGCACCTGCAGCCCCTGCAAAAGCCACCGCAAACAACATGCATTTTCATCACACCCACAACTATAGCTCTTTTAGCACTCCCGCTAAAAAACCAACACAAGTTATTCCTGGGAATGGAAATTTATAGCATGAACATTATCTGATCCGACTTGGTGGGGGTGCATCTGGCGCATATAATGTTACGGCTACTTTTAAGGAAATTACCACAGTTGGCAGACGTTGCGCTTATATCTATATATACATCTAGTGATTTATCTGTATTTGTCTAACCCGATACCATAGATTTTATGTTGTTTTTGTCAGAACAAAGTCGTAGAATGGTATTATATGGTCATAACAACCCTATCGGGTCACAGCCTGAAGCACTATTTTCCTTTATTTCTGGCTACCTTCACTGAATAACTTCTAAATACTAGTTGGAGAAGTATATATATCATTATTATTATTATATGGCCATAACAACCCCATTGGGTCACAGCCTGAAGTACTATATGTCTTTTTTTCTGCTTCCTTCACTGAAGAATTTTTTCAAATCCTAAGCCACAACCTAGTTTTTCTAGGAAGTTCATGCCTATAGACATGAGTGGAACTCGAACCCACAGCTCTTCTTTGGGCGGGACAGTGCGCTATACACTGGTCCACCGAGGCGCCTCTTAAAGTTATGGCATTTAAAGGACTTGAAAATAAAGCTTCTATTAAAGGATGAATTATATATTTTCTTTCTTTCTAAGGTGATTTGAACCTCCGAATAAATATATCCTGAGAATTGTTACAACAATTCTCCAAAAGTTAATCTAAAATAATATGCCATGATTAGAAAACAATGCATAACTTGCGTCTTGGTAAACAGATAATTCTGAAATTTGCTAGAACTATAGATAATAACAAAACTTCAGAATATATAGAATTTAAATGCCATGAAAAATGAAAAATATGGGCAAACCCGACTTTTAGTTGTATGGTACTTATACAATATAGTGGATAGTAAGAAATTTACTGGAGAGATATAAAGATATGGAGGTAAAATGCGATTGATTGTAGAAAATGGGAATTATGGACAAAACCCACCTTCAGATTTATGGTAGCTGTATGATATAGTGATCTGATCATTTTGAAATTTGGTAGAGAGATAGAGGGTGAAGAAACAGTTTCGAATTTAAATGCAATTTCCTACGAAAATGGAAAATATGGGCCAATTTTAGTTTTAGTTGTATGCTAGCTATATAATATAGTGATCCGATCCATTTGAAATTCGGTGGAGTGATAGATAGAAAAGAGACTTAAGAGTGCGGAGAGAACCTACTTTCAGATGTATGATATAATAATCCGATTCTTTTAATATTTGATCGGGCGATAGATATTGAAAAAACTTAGTATTTCAAAGTATTTATATAAATATTTATTTTATATTTATTTATATAGTATTTATATTTATATATAGTATAAAGTATTTCACAATTAAAGTTTTGAGTAAACCGGTGGGTTTCTCTATGAGATGAGATGCAGGAAATCTTAGTACAATTATGGATTGGGTTCTAGATTTCTTATAAACAATAATTTTAAAATTTCACTAAGGATTGTGTTCCCATCTTGAGATATATAGAAATTGGGAAACCTTATTAGAAGCCTCGAAAAAATTAAGTTTTGAACCGGTTTGTTATAAACTATAATAATAATTTCAGTTATATTTTCTGGAATTCAAATTTTAGTTAAACTTTTAGTGAAATTGGATAACATTATAAGGAAAATTGAGCAAGGAATTAGATTAATATGTTAGGTTTCTACAGGAAATATGCTGAATTTTGTACTGAAAATACATGGCTTTTTAACAAATTTGACTAGTTACAGTGGGATCTATATTTGTATTTACAGTGGGGTAGTTTAATTCCTTCAATTGTTTGGATTTCCATTCACCTCACCACTTTCCATCTTCTTCATCTGCCCCCTTTGCAGTCTTATAATTTCACCATAAACGGTAATAATATTGCCCACCTCAGCGTTTCCAGAATCATCAATTTCATCAAATTTGCAGTCCAAACCAACCGAACCCTCCGGAACTGTTGTTCCCCAAACGTTTCAGTTTTCAATTTTTGATGAATTGCAAAAGCTGCAAAATCAGCAGGCGGCATGCTATGATTCAGCCGCCTCCGTGTTCCTATCGGATCGGATCGTATATCATCATGTCATATATCATATATCTTTCATATCGAGTAGTCCTCGCCAGATGCGTGTATCTAAGCGAAAACTCACCTTGTTTTATTTTCGTTCCAGCGACGATCTGCTCAACTATGAATTAGGCTTGGGCGATGACATAGATGATCAGGCGCTGCTCGGCGCCGACGAGGATGAGCTTCTGCTGTCCGATGAGGGTGAGTATTCCAGCTTGGAAATGGTCCAGGCCGACGGCTAATGGCTATAATCACTTCGATTGCAGAGCTGGAGAAGGATGTAACCAGCGAGGTGAAGTTGCAAATGCGCGCTGAGGCCGAGGAATGGGCAAAGGAACAGCTGCGCAAGCATACAGAGCAGCAGGCACAACAGCCACCTGCAGTGGTGGCACCACCAGCAGCAGTTCCAGCTAAAGTCAGCGAACCAATGGACGACGCCGCAACTGTTGCGGCAACAACAACTGCAGAGACCAGACCAGAAACCACACTGGACAGCGCTCCAGCTGAGGCTGAGACAACGCCAGTGGCAACAACTTCTGCAGTGGACACTGACACAGCTGAGTCTGCACAATTGGCAGCCACAGAGCAGCAGCTGGATGAGCCCCAGCGGGAGCCGGCTGCGCCGTCTACAAACGATGATGAAACCGCACCGGATACGGGCGAAACAGAAACAGATTTGGAGCCAACCGATGCGGATACTGATGCTCCAACTGATGGCGTTTCCACGTCGTTAGCCACATCGCAGGATACCATGGAGGATCTAACAGATCCGCGCGAGGATGAGGAGGAACGCGAGGAGCGTACAAATTTCAAAACAGCCAGCGAACGTGCCGACAATCACAAGCCACAGCAGGCGCCACAACAATATTTTATCCAACAACAACAGCGCCGACAACACCACACAGGTGAGTCCTTCACCCCATAGAGATCTTGCCAGAAACTCACCTCTCCTTCTCCTTAATTTTTTAGATAAACCACGCATGCTTGGCCCCGGAGGCAACCGCTTTGTGCCGGGCAACCTGAACAACAACGGCATGAACAACAAACGCCTGATGGGCCCCAGGCATCATCTGCTGCGGAATCCCGGACCACATATATTCAATGCGCCACGTATGCTCAGTGGCATGTCGATGCAGCGTTTCCTGATGCCGCCGGGTAATGCACAACAACATCATTTGGCCACTTTGATGGCGGCGCCGGCAGCGGCGGTTGTTGCAACTCCAGTTGCCGCTTGTCTCTTGGCCTCAGCCACTTCCCTCAGTTCCCATCATTCCCAGCAACAACAACAACAACAAACACAATTAACACTCAACAAAACTGCATTCATTCCAGGCCAATATGCACCACCATCAGCACCACCAACACCGTCAGCCCCCACACAACAACAACAACAGCAACATCAGCAGCAACAACAACAACAACAGTCGCCATATACACCCAATAATGTTGGTCCACCAGCTGGTCCTGGCCCTGGTCCCTCCCCCAACCCGCATCTTCACAATCCGCACATGTTGCACCACAACAACAACAGCAACAACAACAGTGGCAACAATAACAATAACAACGGCAACGGCCCAAATGGCCTGCCGCCAACACATCTCTTGCCCCATCCACATGCACCACATCCCCATCCGCATCCACCACACCCGCACGATCAAGTGCGCGTTGGTTTGCTGCAGCCGCCGTTGCCCTTGCCCCTGCCGTTGCCGTACGCCAATGCGGCTGCCTACCGCAATGGCGCCCTACTTGGCCAGGGTCCACCACATTCGTCAGCCGTGGCACCACATTCGCCCGGCATGCGTCCACCGCCGCCCTATCGCAATGCACCGCCTGGCTATGGTCCGCCCGGACCCGGTTCTGGGCCCGGTCCAGGTCCCAATGCTGGTCCGCTACCTGGTTATGATCCGCATTTGGCTGGTCAGTACATGCGACCACACAACGGCTGGCGGCCACAAGGTGAGGCCCCACCGGGTGCACGCATGCCGCGACCGCCGCTACAGGCACTGCCCCCACACATGATGCCCACTGGACCTAGCTATATGAATGGCATGAATATGCGTCCACCGCATCCACATGCACATCCGCATCCGCATCTACAGCAACAACAACAACAACAACAGCAGCAGCAGGCACAGCAACAACAACAGCAACAGCAGCCACCACCACCAAATGCTGGCGCGGCACAAGCAAATCCCGCAGCGAACGTCTCAGCACAGCAGCAACAGGCAAACTCCACGTCGCCCACGTCCGCATCCGCGGCTGCAGCTGGCGCTGTGCCACGAGTCAGCAAGGTGCTGATCAATCCCAATTTCAAGGGCGGCGTCGAAGCGGCCACAAATAAGTTCATCAAGGAAACACACTTTGTGCCGGCCATCAATAGCGATGCGGAGCTGTTGCGCCAGCAGGAGGAGTTCATCAACAAGAATCGTCAGTACTTTGAAAAGCGGCGCATGGAACGCTCACCGCCGCCCACTGGTTCCAGCTTAAACTCCACAACGGCAACGGGCGCCGCGCTAAGTGACCGACGACGTTCTCGCAGTCGGAGTCGTTCCCGTGGACGCAGTTACTCGCCTCTGAAGCGTACGGAGCGTGAACGTGAGCGGGAACGTGACCGGGAGCGAGACAGGGAGCGTGAAAGGGAACGCGAAAGAGAGCGTGATAGAGAGCGCGATCGAGAACGTGAACGGTACGGCGGAGGTGCAGCAGCACGTCCAGCAGCAGGTGCTGGAAATCGTGGCTATCGACGTCCAGCCAGCAGGGAACGTGATGAAAATCGTGGCACAGGCGGCGTCGCAGCAGGTGCCGCAGCAGCCAAACGACGGCGCAGCAACTCGCCGGGCGCACGCAACCCCTTCTCCGGAGAGCCGCGCAGTCGCGCGTTGGAGAACAGCGGCAGCCGCGTGCTGGTAAGTGTTGGAGCCCAAACAACTAGCCACATTTTATAGCTTCTTTTGTCCTTTTTGTCCACTGCAGCCTAGTCCAGATGAGGATGAGGAGACGCGCGCCTATCGCCTGGAGATTGAGAAACAGAAGCAGCTGCGCGAGAAAATTATGCGGGACAAGGAGCTGAAACGGCGACGTGCCGCTGAGGAGAAACAGCATGAGGTAAGTGCAGGCTTGGTATATGCGCCATGTGATCTTTATGTGTAATGAAATCTGCAGGAGAAACGCGCCGAACAGCACAGTCCGGCGCCACGCGAGGAGCCAGAGATGGGCAATGGCGGACAGCAGCTGCCAACCACGCTGCCTGGCGGCGGAGCACAGAAACAGCGCCCACAGGCGGCGGCCAACAATGAGCGAAAGGTTATATCGCTGAAGCGGCGCGATGACGCCGAAGTGGCCAATGCCGGTGGACGCAGCGGCGTCGGCAACAGCAACTGCAGCAGGCAGCAGTTGCAAACGGGCTCCTCGAGTGCCGGTGGCGGCGGCGGCGGTGGCGGCCGCAAGCAGCTGACGGCGGCCAAAATTGCACCCGAGGCAAAGCGCACAATAACCGAACATTTGGCGCCCACAAACAAACAGCAACAGTCGCTGCGAACCGCAGGCGGCACACCGCCCACGGGCAGCAACAAGGGGCGTGACGTGACGCCCATGGGCATGCTGCTGCTGGGCACGCCCAGTGACGACGAGGTGGAACTGGACTACGATGATGAGCTGCTGCTGGACGAGGAGGATCGTCTGCTGGCCACGCCCTCGCCGCCGCCGTTGCAGCCAACGGTTGGCATCAAACGCTCCGCCACGCCGGAGCTCTTCATTGTTAAGCGCAATAACAAGCTTGTGCGTAGCAGTGCAGCGGCATTGGTGGCAGCGGTCAACCAGCGGCGTGTGGTGCTTAAGCCCAACGGTGGTGGCGGCGGCGGCGGTGGGGGTGGTGGCGGAGGTGGTGGAGCTGAGCAACAATCCTCGCATGGCAGCAGCGGCGGCGGCAACAACAACCACAACAGGCGACGCCAGCGCGAGGAGCAGCTGTTACGGGGCAAGGTCGCCGGTGGAATCTTTGATCGTTTGGAGAAGCGTCAGCTGAACACGGGAGGAGGAGGAGGCGGCGGCGGCAACAAGCAGCGCACCAAAGCACCAGCACGGATAGTTTTAAAGCATGATTAATAATCGAACTATATAGTATATATATATATATATATGTATGTTCTTATATATATATATATAGACGGCATGTGTAGTAGTAATTCAGCAAAGTTAATATATAACTTTTTTTGGCAAACATTGAAAGTGTCAGGACAACTACTATATACTATATACATATACATATACATAGACACATACATAGACAACACACACACACAACACACACACACCATTGTAAGTTTGTTTGACTATAAAAAATTAACCTTAATTTAAGCAAAAAGTTTAACCTAGGCTTAAGTTGAAAAGTTTAAAAATTTAGAATTAAGCTAAAAAACCACAAACAAATACATATATAATAACTATAGAGAAGAACGCATTGTACAAAAAAATATAATATATATATATAAATTTTAGTTAAATTTATTAATAATTTCATATCTCAATAATCCAAAAAAGTAGAACTTGTTAATGACGATTTTTTTTTGTATTTTCTAATATTTTTTAACGCTTAAAGCGTCGCCACTGAACAGACACTTAAAACATATAACTATATAGCTATATATATATAGATATACAAAGTCTAAAGATATAACTATAACTATATATATAGACTAGGGACTAGACCTAAGTCGCTTAACTCTTACTTTTATATATGACCAGACGCAACAAGCGTACATAAAGTTAATCTACTTTCGCAATAGATCTGCTATGTTTATGCACTATATACCAGATATATATATATATATACATTAGCCACGCCCACAGCCCATTCATTTTGTATTTTAATTTGTTAAGCTAAAAACTAACTCAAAAAGCAATAATATAAACCCCTGTTAAAACACCATATTTAATAATAGTTAATAACGCCCTCAAAGAGTTGAAAATATGACAAAAAATATGTTAAAAATGTTAAGCAAAGTAAACAACAACAACTACAACAACAACATTTAACACAGCCATAAAAAACTATATACAAATTGAATAAAATATGTTAAATTATTGCAAAACTTACACAATTCATATTTATATAACAATACAAACTATATACATATATATATTTTTATTAAACAAATAAAATATTTAAGATTTGTAAAAGAAACAGAACAAAATAACAGGCAAAACAGCAAGTTATATAACATTTGTTTATAAACAATTTCATTAAGTTTTGTTCGCTTTTTCCCCAAAACATGTAAAAATTGCGTAAAACAGTTGAACTTTTCGAAATAGTTAAGAACAGCTCAGTGTATTAAGCATATAAGCAAAGCATATATATATATATTATTATAATAATATTATAATATTATTATTATTTTGTATAATAAGCAAATTATTGTTGAAACTCTGAGAAGAACTTGTAAAGGCAATCAAACAATTGGCTTGAAGCATGTCCAGTTTATGTCCTGGAATATAGCTTAAATCTAGCATAAACCCTAGATATAATAACTAGCTTGAACCCTATGCCGTTTCGTCAAGTAATTCAATGTTTAAACTAACAGATTAGCTGGTATTTTTAAGTAAAAAATCAGATATTGTATAATTAGTTATAGAAAAAACGAAGTGCATTTTCGATGCCTAAATGAAAAGTTAAAGCGATTTATTCTAATACTGGAAAAGTTCAGCTGTTTAGCAAGAACAGCGATACTATATATAGAGAGTAACTCGATATATAACTATATATATCTATATATATCTATGTATATGTCTGATTTCAATTGTTTTATTAATGTATAAGCGTCTTATGTATGAAGGACTATGTGTTTATATAACTATATATATGTGTGTGTGTATGTGTGTGTGTCAGTGTGTGTGTGTGTGTGTGTCAGTGTGTGTGTGTGTAAAACACAACAACAAAACGTAAAGCGCATACAAATTCTAATCAGATACGCAAGTATATAGATATACATATACAGATATATATATATATCCAAATAGTTGCTAAACATATATCTAAAAACAGATTTAGTCATATAATATATATATATACAAACAAACACAAACATACATACAAATATATCTATAATAATATAATAATTATGAACTAATAAAAACAAAATTATATTGCCGACATATATAATATACGCATATATGTATTACATAACTGTATATATAGAAGAAGAAATACTGAAAATTCGAAAACCTTTCTTAAGCTTAAGTCGAAATCAACCATAAAATCCAAAACGATAAACTGATTCCAACTAAACTCGTTAAACTTAAGATTCCAAGTAACAAACGAGTCTGTGATTAATTTTTATACAAAAAAAAACTATATATAGACTTTTATGATTATGATTATGATTATGCATTGCCTCTCTTATAACTTAGTATTGTATTATTTTGTTTTTTTTTTTTTCGTTTTGTTTTTGTGCCACAAACATAACCTCTATCTATATAAAAACAAACACACAGAGACGACACACATAAATGTGATAAAACTAGTTGATATTATGTGTAAGTAGTTCTAATTTACAAAAATTCTTTATAGTTTTCTTTTGCGTTGCATATTGTAAACTTCTTTCGTACGCAAAAAACAAAAACTCAAAAACTAACCTTAAAAAACTTCACACATAACCTCAAAACTTTAGAATTTTTTTAGCCTGAGCTTTGTTCATCCTTTTTTATTCTGTTCTACAATGTGTCAGGCAGCTCAATGTGTGTGCACGTACATGAACCTATATACTATATACTATATATATACATATATATTTATATACATACCATACATCTATCTATCTATAAATACCTAGCCTAGCCTCATCCTAGCCTTAGTCTAACTAGCCTTATTATTTATTTGTTATAGTTTTAACTGTTTTCATTTGAAATTTGTTGTTTAAGGAGTTGTCTCTCTCCGGAGAATTCTTCAACAGCCTCTGTTGTCGGCTGTCTCTTTCATACAGCTGGCACTTGGCTATAGCTGTACTCTTCTTAACTATGTTAGTGTTCTCTCTCTCTCTCTCTCTCTCTCTATCTCTCTCTCTCTTTTGCGCCTCTTCAGTTAAATAAGTTAAGCTAAATCAAAATCAAAAAAAAAAAAAAAATACCAAAATTCTTTTTCAGCACAAAATTCTGTACAAAAAAATGCGATGAAAAACGTACAAAACTAAAAAAAAAAAACAAAAAAACTAAAACAAAAACTGAAAAACCATAAAAAAATCGAAATGAAAATCGAAAAACAATATGAAAAACACACAAACATAGTTCAAATGAGTGCCACGCCCAGGACTACGGCCGGCGCCCAGCTTGCAAATCGAAGAAGACTTAATAAAACTTGATATATATACACCTCTCTGGGCACACATCCCCCTCTATATATACGCCACACCTGTGTGTGTGTATATATGTGTGTGCGTGTGTGTGTGTCATGTATATTTTTTACAGCATTCAAATTGTCAATGTGTTTTTATTGGAAAATATCGGGAGATTTTTTGATATATATTTCAGACTTGAAGAATTTGGGGCTAAGGGATGATTCTTGGAAGTTTTATATAATACATTCCCCCACTTATCAGATTATTGACAAAATGTTCTCATGGGGATGACTTAAAAATCTCATAACTCAGCCAAAACTGCACCGATTTTGACTTGTTATACCTTTTTGTTCATGGTTTTAGATTCCAATTCGTTCCCCTGTCAAATTTTATTTATTTCGTGAAACATTTTTTTTTCGAAATTTTTTGGATTTTTAAGTAAGGGTCCCCCCTGTGCTTTGAAAAAATTTTGAAAAATAAAAACTTAAAATTTTATCTTTTTTCCATTTCTGTGATCAAAATTAGTATAAAAAACTACTTTAAAACTTCCGGAAATGAGTTTTATTTTTCACCCAAAAATTGACCTGAAATCGACTAAAATTTTACCATGTAAAGTGAAAAATTGCATATAGGGGCATATTTCAATCTATCACAACTTGGTCAAAACTGCACTGATTTTGACTTGTTATAATATTTTGTTCATGGTTTTAGATTCCAATTAGTCCTTTCGAATTTCATTGATTTCGTGAAAACAATTTTTTTTCGTTTTTCGGCCTTAATAAGTGAAAACGACTATAGATCCTACGCAAGGATCAATGTCAATCTTAAATCAATAGTTTGTAGAGGATTTACTTTTGTAGAAGATTTATTGGAAATCTTTTACAGTTTAGTTTAGGGTCAAGTCACAACCCCCACTGGAGGACAAACCCCTTACAGGATGGTATTGACAAATTTTCTGTTAAATTCCCATAGAGTCAGGTTAATTTTTCAAATGTTGTACAACTCAACCTAGAGGACAAATCCCTTACACGAAAGGTCAACCGATCCACATGGTATTTATTTGACTTTAGTAAAATTTATGCATTTTGAGTTCTTTACAAATCTTTGAAACTGTCTTGTCTCAATTGTTGTTGTTGAATTGTTATTGTTGTTGTTGTTTAATACCAAAACTGTGAGTTATGTCACGGTGATCTTGACATTGATGCTCCCTCCCAAAGTGCCTCAGTCCCCGATCACAGCCAAGACAATGCCATGACAATTTATGTATGCTCACTCGGCGGGCCCCCCTTCGGGGGATCCATTACAAGTGCCAAGAGAGACATGACAAAAGATTTATGAAAATGTCATAAATAGTGACTCGGTCTTAACCCCAGACTGCTTCAGTTCACCGAGTCTGACAGGCAGACAGATAGGTAGACAGACAGACAGACAGAAGGCATTGTTTGCAAAAAATTTTCGCTTTTTTTGAAAACGATGACAATTGAAAATCGCTCAGCTGGCAAATTGAATTGATGTAAATGAAATCGAAACACTTGTGTAATGCAGTACCAGATGGTATAATAATCAGATATACTATATACACCAGATATACTAAGGGATTGCTATTGGGGTTGGGTGCTGTCTTGTTAGTAGACTGAGCCAAAGGTAGAACAGAAGGTAATCAAAGTTAAGACAATATCGAATCGGGTTCACCCTAGTTATCCTGTGAACTTATCGATGGTGGTGTTATACGATGGTTTTTAAGAAACTATTGGAAACGATGTATAGAAGCATTGTAAGCGGTGTTTTGGATGGTGGATGGCGACTTCGGAAATATTTATTGATTTTAAGTGGAAATTATAGCAAGCAAAAATCCCATGGGGCTATACGATGATTTGTAAGAAATTTTTTAAAGGGATCGATAGAAATAGTGCAAGCGGGGTTTTCCATTATAGATGGTGCCTCCGAAGATATACTTGATTTTCAATAGACGAAGACCACATTAATATTCAAGAAAATATGACCGAAAAAGCAAAATTAATATGCTAAACGATGATTTTTAAGAAACTATTGGAAACGGTCGATAGAATTGCTATCTTTCTATAGATGGCGGTTATTTTATAGATTCACAAAAGTGAGAGCACATCGATATTATATAATATATTATTATTATATGGCCTTAACAACCCCATAAGATCAAAGCCTGAAGCACTTTTCTTTTCCTTTTTTCCAGCTTCCTTCACTGAAAACCTTTTTTTACGTGGGATTTCAAGTCCTTCGCCACAATCTAGTTTTCCTAGGAGGGTCATGCCTATCGACATGAGCGGGACTCGAACTCGCACCTCTTGTTTGGCGGGACAGTGCGCTAGCCACTGGTCCAAAGATATATATCGTTATAATGATAGTAATATCGATAGTTGATGGTTATAGTTCACCCCGCATACTCACTCCTGTCTGCAGTTTCAAGCTAGACGAATGTCAATAAATTTCCTACGAGTTCTTAGTATTTTGTGTACTTTTCATAGCCCCCTCGCGCCTAATTTTTTAACTCGTAACCCCCACCCTTTTTGATTTGTGTGAGTTTTGCTCAAAATTGATATTTATTTACGAAATATGCGCTTTTCCATGACAGTTGCAGTTGCAGTGGAGTTGCATTGGAAGTTGCTGTGGAAGTTGCAGTTGCAGTTGCAGTTGCAGTAGTAATTTCTGCCGCAGTTTCTGCCAGTCAGGGCCAAGTCCAAGTGTGCGAGTTCTCAATGGGTGGGATCCGCTGGGGCTGCTGGGGTTTTCGCACAAGAATTATGCCCATATACTTATATACTTATAAATGCATAATTGTGTGAAGTTGGCAGCGGCCAGCTCTATGTAATTATGCAAAGTGCAAGTTCAACGTCAAAACGGCGAAACGGCGAATCGGCGAATCGGCGAATTGGCGAATTGGCAAGAAGTCGAAACGACGAAATGGCAAAAAGTATCAAGACGTCGTCCATCCCCCTGCTTGTACCAGCTCCGGTTTTTCATTAAAATTTTCCTTCGTTGGGAAGGCATCTCTTCAGAGGCGTAGACACAGCAGAAGTTGCACAGATTGTCTAGACATCTTCAATGTTAAGGCTGGCATTAGTATTAGCATTAGCATTAGCATTAGCATTAACATTAGCATTAGCATTAGCATTAGGATCAGGATCAGCATTAGTATTGGTATGACTATTGACGTAAGCCTCAGATACGTTTGGAATCGGTATAAGCATTAATATTGATATTAGCATTAATGTGAACATGGAAATTAATATTAGCATTAGCTTTTTCATTAGCATTGATATTATTTTTGCACTTTTTATCTATGTATGGATAGAATTTCAGAGTTAAGGCTACCATTTGCATAAGCATTAGTATTAGTACTAGCATTAGCATTAGCATTAGCATTAGTATCAGGCTTAGCATTAGTATTCGTATGACTATTGACATGAACCTTAGATACGGTTGGAATTGGTATAAGCATTAATATTGATATTACCATTAATTTCAACATTGAAATTAATATTAGCATTAGCTTTCTTATTAGCATTGACATGATAATTTCATTTTTAAGCATGGATAGATTTTCCGAGTTAAGGCTAGCATTAGCATAAGCTTTAGTATTAGCATTAGCATTAGCATTAGCATTAGCATAAGCTTTAGTATTAAAATTAGCATTAGCACTAGCATTAGCATTAGCATAAGCATTAGCATAAGCATTAGCATTGGCATTAGCACATTGACAAGAATATAAGTTATGATTAGCATTGGCATTAGTATTGACATTGATATTACCATTAATGTGAACATTGATATTATTGTTAGCATTAGTTTTCATTAGCCTTCATATTTGGTTTATAATTAGGACATTTCCCAGGATAAAGCTACCATTAGCATTAGCATTAGCATTAGCATTAGAATTAGCATTATCAGCCTTAGATAGGGTTAGCATTAATATTAATATTGATATAATTATTAGCATTAGCTTCTTCATTATGGTTGACATTTGGTTTATTATTGCAATTTTTATCAAGACATTATCATAAATAAAGTTCCCAATAGCATTGGCATTAATATTAGTATTGTTATTACCATTGCCATAAGCCTTAGTTACGGTTAGCACTGACATCTTTAACATTATATTAGTATTGATGGGAACATCGATAGTAACATTGGCATAAGCTCCCCCTGGAAACACTCTGTCTACGTCCCTGCTGAGTGCCCTCCCGGGTTAGACGCTTCATTTGCTCGCTTGGAAATAATCTGCGGTCTGAGTTTGTTTTTGTATCGGTTTTGTCAGTTGTTCAATTATAAAAAATTAAAATCGGTTTGTAAATATAATTGGTGGGCGTGCGAAATGTGACAGCAGCGAGTGGTGGAGCGTTGGAGCCCCTAGTTGCCCCCTTGGCACCTTCCCACCTTGCCACCTTCCCACTTTGTTCCATTCGTGATTTGCTTGGTGAATTAGAACAACGCAATTGTTGTTCGGTTCGGTTTGGGATTGGGTTTGGGTTCGGCTTGGGTTTGGGTTTGTGGGCTTTGTGTTTAGTCAGACCCGCCGACGCCCCATTGCCAAATCTTGGAGAGCAGCGACAAGCAAACCCTTCCAAGCCTTATCGAGGTAAACAAACTAACGGCACTTTACCATAACATATAGCCATTCATGTCGAAGCACGTATTGATAAAAATCTTACACTAAAAAAAACGTTCGTTACTTTTTTTGAAAAATCAATCCATTTATCCAACTGTATCTGAAAAAGAAAGTTACGGTAGCTCCAATGTGTCGTATGATACTGATGGATCAGTGTCCCGCCAAACAAGAAGTCGAGTCATTACGATCGGACAACAACTTTTGGCTATATGACAACTTTATGATATGGTGAGCCGATTCAGCTGGGGCTGAAAAGGTTCTGTACTGAGTTTCACAAGGATAGCTAAAAAACGACGGTCGGGGAGGAGTTTATCTCCCTTTCTCTTCCAAACATTCTAGAAATAACTTTTTGGGTTCTGCAAGTTTTCTCCTATGGATTATAAACTATAGTACAGAGTGGGTATAGTATTTCCTTTTAAAAGAAAAGAGAAAATTTGGTTAAGCTTCCTACATTTTCGAAGATTGGTAAGTTTTATATAGAACAGCTTGGTTATGGCCTAATATATGTTACAATATTTATCTGATTGAAAGTTTAGAGTTCTTTTTAAAAAAGATAGTGCCTCAGGTTGTGACCCGATAGGGTGGTTATGGCCATATAATAATAATAATAATATAATATATACGAGGGCTTTCAGAATACCATAAAAACTTTGGTTTGCCAAATTATAATCTTTTCTTAGGCGACCTCGGTGGACCAGTGGATAGTGCACTGTCCCGCGAAATAGTGATTCAGGCTTTGGCCCGATAGGGTTGTTATGGCCATATAATAATAATAATAAATTCTCTTCTTATAATACTTATTTTAGATAAAACTTCAGATGGGATTAGGAGTAGGTCAGACTTTTAAATACTCGCTGAGTAAGGAATGCAACCTTCAATTCTAGTTTCAGTGATCCCGAGAATTTCATAGGAAGAGTCTGAAAATGCTAGATACTATAGGCTCTTTGACATCCAATTCGATTTTCATATCATGACCCTGAGTTACCTGAGTTGATCTTAAAATACCCATCAAATCTTGAGTTTCAGCATGTTCTCAGATAACAACATATAATGGGTGGGTCTTCGAAGGGGGCGAAGACCCACCCATTATAGAGGTATCCCCGATTTCTGGCCGTGCACGTTGCGTATACGCCCCGGGTGCGTGTGTGTGCTCAAGAAATTATGCCACGCCGGCGGCAGAGGTCGGTTGATTCACGTGTCTCCCGCGTTGAAGAATCATTGTCTGTCTAAGAAAAACGCCAACTTACATAAATAAATAAATAACTGAAGAAATAGAAATAAGAAACTCTCAGGCTTGGAACATCCCATGGCCAAGCTGGGGCTGTGGCTGGGGCTAAGGCTGACTCGCAGTGGCAGTGGCAGTCGGAATTGGCCAAGTTGCCAAGTTACCAAGTTGCCAAGCCCCAAAGCGAGTTAACACTTTTCACATGTCTCGAACAATGTGGCCCACTCATAAAGCGGCTCGCTGACAATTAGACTTCTCGAATTACAGACAAATATGTACTGAAAATATCGTATCTGAAAGATACAGACCGGAGGCACTTTGCCATATGCAACTATCTGTTTATTCGGGGGTCTCAAGCTGTTACATTTCCATTGAACGTTGATTTGTCTATACTCTTTACGAACGAAATCGTATACTGACTATGTAAAGAAGTTGGTAGTGCCCCATCGTACCTCCAGATTAGTTAGGTGGTAACAAGCATATCCATGGGTCCATGTCTATTTGTGTATTTTAGTTTTTTATAGCACCAAACTAGACATATTTCTTCCTAAGTAAGGATTGGAGCACTCTATCACTACAACTAAAAGTCAATTTTTCTCATAATTCATATATTTTTCAAGCAGCTGTCTTTAAATTTTGTATACTTTGAATAGTCTTTTATATATATCGTTCTACCAAATTTAAAAAGGATCGGACCATTATATCATATAGATTTAATATAACTTAAAGTAGGTTCTACTCATATTTGGCATTCATTCATTTGCCCATATTTTTTATATTTTAAATTTCACACACACTTTGGATTCGTTGTTATTTATTGTTCCATTAAATTAAGGATCACACTACTATATCATATAGCTGTCATATTACAAAATCTCGGTTTACATAGATAGCTGCGATTCTTTCCATTAATACAATATTTCTATATAAAACATATTTACGAAATCTCCGAAAAGAGTATAAAATTTTCGGCCATCCGAAGATAATCCGTACTCCCGTATTTGTTTCTTTTTATCTTTTTGGGGGGTCTCCGACGTGTTACACAGTTTCAAGTCGAAATTTGGATGGTAATTTTATTTTCGGTTTTAGTTTAGGCCAAGTGACAATTGGGCTCATTGTTTGACAATTGCAAAAGATAAAGAGATTGGTTAAATAAATATAAATGCGCTGAGGTTTCTATTTTATATACCCTGGAAAGGGGTAAGTAAAGCTCAGATAACGCGGAATTTTGGAGACGATTAAGCTAAGTGAAGACTGAGCAAAGCTGATAAAAGCTTACATAAACATTTAAGAATTGAGACTTTGGTTCATTAAACATATAATTGGAATAACTAATATTAATCTTGATTAAGATTAAGATAACATTGTAAATTTCCGAAAAGTTATACATAATTTCCAGCGCCTTAAGCCGGTTTCTAACCGAAGTGATTTTTATATGACCTTATAGAACCTTTTCAAAATGTAGTGAACGGTAGTCATTTAATCCAAGTCCCTTTCAATCCAAGCTTTTCAGATATATTTTTCTATTCCGATTTCTCTCTATCGCTATATTTATCTCTTTCTCTATCTCTAAATCTGTCTCTAACTCTGTTTCTATCTCTATCCCTGTCTCTACCCCAATCTTTATCTCTATCTTTATCTCTATCTCTATCTCTATCTCTATCTCTATCTCTATCTCTATCTCTATCTCTATCTCTATCTCTATCTCTATCT